>PJEM01014791.1:0-33211 GCA_004023845.1 Helogale parvula | reverse complement strand
GGGTCAGGTGCTAGTCTTGCCCCCTGCTCTGTGGCTTTGGGGGCTGTAGGAGGGCACGTGGCTGGTGTCTCTGACGTAGGACAGGGGCTTACATACAAGTGACTCTCAAATAGACAATGTGGCGGTCCCAGGCACTGACCCCCCCCCCCCCCGCCCCATGCAGACAGAAATCTGTGTGTAACTTTTACTTCCCCTAAGACTTCGCTGGTCGTTGATGGTTGATTGGGAGCTGAACTGATAGTGTGGGCAGCATGAACAGGCACCTGGCGCACCTCGCGCACGCGTCACGTGGCGTGTCTCACGGTAGAGTGCGCCAGAGGAAAGAGAATGCCAAGGGGACATCAAGAAGAGAACACAAAGTATCACGTGCTGAGAGAGAGCCGTGCGTGAGTGCATGACCAGTGTGGTTCACACTCAGTTCACACTTGTGCTGGTCCTGTGCCGGCCATAGTGTTTCTCTTGCAAAGGAAGCGTTTCAGATCCAGACTAAGTGGGCTCCTGGGTGGCAGAGCAGACACGTTCTCTTCCTCTTCACGGACCTTCAGAAGCCAGGAGGAGGCTCGTTAAGTGAGGGAGGTGGCGTCCCGCTGTGGGGCCCTGGGTGTGGAGCGGGTTGTCCCCTCCCCCCAGGGCGGTTCCCACCTGCCCATCCTCCGGCTCGGGCACGTTCCCGCGCCGCCGCTCGCACACGCCTCCTGCCCTGTGTCTGAGAAGCTTGGTCCAGCTCAGGTTTTAAATACAAACGGATCGACGTCAGGGCTCCTTACTTTCTGGCGTTAATCAGTTCTGGTTTTTAGCCCAGTGCCAGAGTCTTCAGCTTTCAACAGGTTCTGACAGATGGCGGCCCCTCAGGATGCCCCCCTGCCTCCGTCTCCTGTCGTCGAGGCGGAAGAAGCATCGGTTACTGTATCCGTGATCATGAGAGACCGGAAGCAGATGGCGCTTCCAAGCACAGGGGCTTCTGTTCCGTCGCTTGAACGAGCGAATGGATCAGTGCTTCATTCTCTGCGCGCGTGTGGCACCTGTGCCGCCCCGGCGCTGGCCACACGGAGCAGGAGGCCCCCCCCAGCTGGAGTCTCGGATGAGACTCCTGCAGAAAACCCGAAGTGCAACCACGTTCTGAATGCGGGTCTTTAAAACCTCTTGTTCTCGTGGTGGGGGCAGGGCGCCCGGGGAGCGCACGCCCGGCACGGGGCTGCGTCCTCCTGGGGGGCTTCGTGGTGAAGCCTTTATTTCCTGCTCCTTCACCTTCTCCTTGGGCGCTGCTTCTCTCGGAACCGGAGGGGGCGCCGTGCGCGGGGCCAGTGCTGGCTGCGGACATGCGTACTGCGTGGCCTTTTTTCAGGTCTGCTGTTTCTGCCTTCTGACCTGGTTTATGTTCCATGTATAGCACGGAAGTTGGTGTTTGTTATGTGTGTGTTATTCTAATATTTGAAAACCTCGTTCGGAAGACTGAGGTCGAAACAGAGGATCTGGGGTGGTCTGCAGCTGGGCCGGGCCCCCACACTCCCTTGGATCCTGGGCAGGGTCCCTGTACCGGAGAGCTCTGCCCTGCGCCCACAGCGCGCTCACTCTGCCCGGTTCTCCCTCGGCAGCTTCCTGTTGAGTCTCTCCAATCCAGGGGCCCCGGCCACGTGACGGGGAGGATGCCTGTGCGTCACACCCCGGAGCCCTGTGCGCATGCCTGCCACGCTTTCCCGCTCGGCACAGCGCCTGCACCAGGCGGGGCTTTCTGTTAACACGGGAAGGTTCTGTCTCTTCTCTCCCACGCAGGCAATTGGGGCCCGCACCTCGTGGTCGTGAGAGGCTGTAGCGTCCTCAAGTGGGAGCTCGAGCTGAAGCGCTGGTGTCCCGGGCTCAAAACCCTGCTGTACGTGGGCAGCCACAGAGAGCTGAGAGCAAAGAGACAGGTAGGCGGGTGCACACGAGGGACAGCGCCGCACAGGAGGGTCTCGGTGTGCGGAGGCCAGTTTTGGAGCGTCCGGCGAGCTTTCTGGTGGCTCCTGATTTGGAGCCCCCTGAACGTGCAGACGCTCTGCGAGGAGGGCCCCCGCGCGAACGGCCCCCCTGTGCCCGGCCTCCGGTCGTCCCTTCCCTACCGCCTGCACAGCCCTGAGCAGTGCAAGCCCGGCGAGAGCTTGTGCCGAGTGCGCCCTGACCTGTGTGCACTAAACATCGGCGGTGGCTCTGCTGAGCCACGGGCCAGCTGCCGGGACGCCTGCCTGAACGTGAACTAGACGGCATGCTCTTCGCCGAAGCTAACGCTTTGCCTCCTCGTTAGACTGTGGTGCTGAGCAGTGGTGCTCACTGCTAGAGTGAGTACCCTGGGACAGAGTCTCTCACCGTCTCTGGTCATTAGCTTGTTTTTAAAAAGCCTGGGACGCGGTCAGCTGCAGGCTGGGTGTCCTGTTACGCTCAGGGCGGTGTCCCGGCAGACGATGTGAAGGCCGGTTCTCTCCGTGGTGACCTGTCCTCCGGAACCAGCTGGTGGTGCCTCGAGCAGCGTTCAGTGTGTGTCTGCAGCACCTCAGCTCCCAGAGCGCGAGGCCGGGAGGAGGCGCCCGGCCGTGGGAGGGGCGGGGTGGCAGGACGGCGCCAGGCCGTGCGCCCGCAGGGGAGGCGCGTGCTCGAAGCCCGGCTTTTGTGCCGCAGGAGTGGACGGAGCCCAACAGCTTCAACGTGTGCGTGGCGCCCTACAAGCAGTTCTTCAGGGGCTGCGCGTCCTTCTCGCGGGTGCGGTGGAGGTGCCTGGTCATCGACGAGATGCAGCGGGTCAAGGGCATGACTGAGAGGCACTGGGAGGCCGTGTTCACCCTGAAGAGGTTGGACTCGCCCCCGCTCCAAGGGTTCTGGGGGGTGACATAAAGCAGACGCAGACCTGCCCGTCAGCCGCACAGGGTTCCCTCTCCTTGCTGGGTGCGTGGGGCGGCGGGTCCCGGGGTGCTTGCGTCGTCTGGCCCATCCCTGGGGCGCACGCCTACCCCAGCTCCGTGACACCGCCGTGCCTTCCTGGTGCGTCCTCGGGGGTGGCGAGCCAGCCTCCCAGGTGAGGGCTCAGCCGTGGCCTCTCCTCGCAGCCAGCAGCGCCTGCTCCTGATGGATGCGCCGCCGCACAACACCTTCCTGGAGCTGTGGACCATGGTGCACTTCCTCATCCCCGGCATCTCCAGGCCCTACCTGCACCCGCCGCTCAAGGCCCCGAACGAGGAGAACCAGGACTACTACCACAAAGTGGTCATCCGCCTGCACCGGGTGCGCGCGGCCGCGGCGCCGGGCGTGTGGTGGGCGTGGGCGCGTCGTCTCGGGAGGGAGACGACGGGCGCGCTCGTGTCTCTTCCAGGTGACCCAGCCCTTCATCCTGAGGAGGACCAAGAGGGACGTGGAGAAGCAGCTGACGAGGAAGTACGAGCACGTGCTCAAGTGCCGGCTGTCGAGCCGGCAGAAGGCCCTGTACGAGGACGTGATCCTGCAGCCCGGGTGAGCCAGCCCCCTGGCCGCGCGGGGCCGCGCCTGCGCCCCGTGCCCGCCCTGCTCCCGGGTTCACGGGCGAGGCCTGCGTGGGACGCATGCTCCGACTGAGCAGCTGGGTCTCTGACGGCCTGAGGGGCCGCTCGCCGCCTCCTGCGCGATGGGGCGTGAGTGGTGACCGGGGAGCCGCCCTGAGGCTGCACGAGTGGGTCTTGGTGGGGCGTGGCGGCCCTTCTTCTCACCGCTGGGCCAGCCGGGCAGTTTCTTTGTGAAGCTGTGTGTGCCCCGTCCTCGCGCTCACAGAGCCGTCAGGAGGGCATCCGCGGGCAGTGAGCCTCTAAGAGGTGGCCCTGCCCTGCGTGCCTGTTCCTCCTGGCTAGTTCCAGAAAATCTTAATCTAGAACGTGACCGTGCGTTCTTGCTCCCTGGTACAGCGTCTTAGTCCCTGAGAGGTGGCATTGGTGACGCTGCAGCTGGGTGAGTGTCCAGGGGAGAGGAGGGGCCGCAGAGTCCTGCCCTGGCCATGCCTCTGTGACCGGCCACCTTCCTCCGAGTCGGGCAGCCCCTCCTCCAGGCGCTGGCCTCGAGTACAGAGAGCAGGGTCCGTGGAGGGCGTTGTCGCGCCCACCGAGGTGGCCCGTCCTCATCTGTTCCTCTGCCAGAAGCAGACAGTCTCTCAGGATGCCTGGGCTTGCCCTCCCGGGGCGTGATGTTGGTCCTGTCTGCAGACGTGGGACCCTGGGGACCGCAGACCTGGGCTGTTGTGTGGCTTCTGCTCCTTGTGGGGCAGCAGGGAGTGATTGTCCCTCTTCACCTCCGTGGGCCTCCTCTTTTCACCTGAATCTGTCAAGTCAAAGAGGAAGCGTTGAGCACACACATGGCCGACCCCACTTTAGTGCCCGATGACAGACACAGTGTGCCCGCTGTGCATTGATGTGATAGTCTGGGGTCCTCAAGTAGGCTCTGAGCTTCGCTCTGGTCACTCTGGGCAGTCCATGTCTGTTCCTGCCGTCTCCTGTTGCACCCTCTTCTCGGCACACCTCGTCTCCCCCCTTTTTCCTGGGAGCCCTGCACACCTGCCTGTGTCAGCCCCTTCCACTCCAGGGGGTCCTGGGCATCCCTTGTGCGTCAGCCTTTCTTTCTGAGAGGAGTCCTTGTAGCAGCTGTTGTGCAGACAGGGGGCCCTTTCCACGCCCTCCTTCCCACCCTCCCTCTGTTCTTCGGGGCCCGGTGTGTAGACTGTGTGCCGGTCTCTGCCCTGCTTGGCTACTTGGCCATGGCCTGTTTCTCCATGGCTGAGAACGGCCGGTGTAGGGTTCTGCTAACTTCTGGCACACCCCGGGTGCTGGCCACGTTTTACTGTGGCTGCTTCGGCTTTCCCTTGAGTGCTGCAGAACTGGTCTTGTGAGGGCGTCCCCAGAGCACCTGCTCTGTAGACTTTCCTGTCCTTGGACACAGTACCCATCATCCTGATGCTCAGTTGGAAGCCTGGCATCCTTCTTGCCACCTGCTGTCCCTCTCTTCCGCTGCCTCTGCTCCCGGGTCTCTGAGGACCAGCCTACCCTGCATCCTCCACGGCTCCTTCCCGCACCTGCTGGGGACGCTGCGCTCTCCTCCTCCCCGCGGAGGTCTCCGGCCGCTGTGGCTCCTGCGTGGGCTTCGTCTGCCTTCGTCGTGGCTGCAGGGCTGGGGCTTCCTCTCCCGAGTCGGGTGCTCTCACCCTGGTGCCCATAGGTTTTTCATGGCACTCAGAACCATGGGGAGGAAATACGTCACCGCTGCCCATTTAGAGTGTCGACCTCCCCTGGGAGAGGTGGCTTGGAGAGCCGCGTGCCCCTCCGGCCCTTACTCCTGGTGCTCTGGCCTCCCGGCGGGTTTCGAGAGAGCAGGAAGTAGGTCTGAGAGTCATAACCACCCGGAGGGCAGTTTGGAGCGTGTCCCGGTGGAACTAATAATTAGCCAGATGTGGTGAGAACGCGCCGGGGCAGTCCACCCGCACACGGCGCACATGCCAACGGCCGTGCTGCTGTTCTCCCCGCGAGCAGGACGCAGGAGGCGCTGAAGAGCGGGCACTTTGTGGACGTGCTGAGCATCCTGCTGAGGCTGCAGCGGATCTGCAACCACCCTGGGCTGGTGGAGCCGCGGCTCCCGGAGTCGTCCTACACGGCGGGGCCCCTGCAGTACCGCTCCGCCTCCCTCATCCTCCAGGCGCTCGACGGAGACTCCTGGAAGGTATGTGTCCGCTTGACGTCTGTGGCAGACACGCCGTCGCCGCGCCGGGTCTGGGAGTTGCTTTTCCACGCTCTCGGCTCAAGTTCAGGAGTCGCCCAGTGCTGGGTGGCGGCAGGCTGCATTGACGCCACGCCTTCCCTGACACATGGTCTGCGTCCTGGGTCGGGCCGAAAGGGACGAGCCTGCAGCTCGACAGGGGCAGCGGAGGGGGTTCTAGCACCGCGTGCACTGTTGGGTCATTTGAGGGGCGCTCGGGGGCATCACTGCAGGTGCCTGTTGGGGACGCACGTCGACATTTCCCAGGCGAGCGCCCGTCACGGGCCGTATCAGGTGTTTTCGGAGCCCTGGTGTTCTCTGCGTGCCCCCAGCTCCACGTGCTGGCTGGGGGCTTTGGGCTGAGTTCCCCTTGGTGGGACAGGGGTAGTCAAGCACTTCCTGCGCCGTGCGTGTGGAATCCGCGGGAGGAGCCCGGCGGAGGGGCTGGCATCCCACGAGTTCAGTGTAGGTCACGTTCTTTTGTTTTCCCTCCCTCGTTCAGCGAGCTCAGGCTGAGGCTGCTCGGTGCCAGGCTGTTTTCTGGTCACTGCGCGGCCGTGACGGAGACAGCAGTGCCCGACCCGCCTCGGTCTTCCGTGGCGAGCTCGGTTCATCGAGCGTCGTGCTTTCAGCTCGTCCGTCGCGTGGCGCGTGGCAGAATTTCCTTCTTGCTCAAGGCTGAAGGGTGTTGCCTCTCTGGCGGAGCGTGGTCTGTGCGCCTGGTTGTCGGTTAAGGGACACTAAGGTCACCTCCACGGTTTGCCCACTGAGAGTCGTGTCACTGCAGACTCTGCCAGACCAGTTTAGTGTGGGCATGGGCTTCGTGTTTCTCGGGCACACGTCCAGGGGTGCAGTTGTGGGGCCGTGTGACTACTCCGTATTTAACCTTTCGAGGGGTGGCCAGGCTGTTTGCACATCCCCCTGCGTGTGTGAGGGTGGGGGGGGGCCCTCCGCACCTGCCGTCATCCTCTTGTCGACATGGTGATGGGCACGAGGCCCAGCTTCCTCATTCGAGCACAGGTGGGAGGTCTGCCCCAGGTAGAGACAGGCTGCGCTCCCGCCTGCGGGACTCGTGTCTCCAGGGCTCTGGGCCCAGGGGTATATGGCACATGCCCACCACTGCTTCCCCAGTGCGCGTGGCTCTCCCCCCAGATTCCCCTCCTTGATGAGGGCTGGCACTCACGCTGTCTGGACATTCTGTCTCATCTGCTGCGTCCGTTCTGTCCCTTAGCACTGCCTTCTCCATACCCACTGCACTTGAGGTGGTCTTAATGACAGGGAAACTGAGGCGTGCTGTGGTCCATCAGCCTGCCTGAGCCCTGGAATGGCTTCAGGGAGCCTTTCAGGGCGTGTGGCTGACCGGGGCCTGGCCATCCTGTTGGGGATGTGCTTGGGTTTCCATTTTTCTCCTGCTTCATGGAGCAAAACTGTCCTTTTCTTCCTAGGAAGCAGATCTCTCTATATTTGATCTTATTGGCCTGGAGAATAAAATGACCCGCCACGAAGCAGAACTGCTGTGTAAGAAGAAGGTGACCCGGAAAGTAATGGAGGAACTGTTCACTGCACCACCCCCGGCGGGCAGGCCCGCGGCCCTCCGACTGAAGCCCAGCAGGTATGTGGCATGGAGTTCGGCCTCCTGCGCCCCGAAGCCGCTGCTTGGGTCCTGGCTGGGCCTCAGTCAGCAATAGGGTTGACGGCTGACCTGCTCACTGGGTTGCCTGCTTCTGGAAGCTGGCCTGGCGTCCTTCATGTCTGTGGGGGCAGCTCCTTGCACATGGCACGTGTGGGCAGTCTGTACCCTGGGTGGGCGGGGCCATGCGGCCCTCCGCCCTCTTAAGAGCAACGTGGTAGTGGTGGTTCAGTGGCCCTGCGGAGCAGGTCAGGCTGCTGTGGGGGCTGCCGTCTCGGGCGCCACCGAAGGTGCACTGTGGGTGGTGCGTGGCGGGGGGACCTGGGGGCGGGGAGAGGGCTCTGGCCCTGACCTTGGCACAGGGACCTCTAAAGGACGTCTGAGTTGATTTTGCAGGTGCCACGTGGCTGGGGGGACAGAACACGTTAGATGACCAAGTAGAAGCGAGTGGCTTACCGCAGGCGGAGTCTAGCAGGTGGAAGTAGGCGCCTTCTCGTGCCTGCCCTGCAGGCGAGGAAGCAGCAGGACAACGGGGAGCTTAGGGAGAAAGGGGCAGGTCTGCAGGTTGGCACCTACTCTGTGCCTCTGGAGCACGTGCCTTCCCCGGGGCCTCAGAGCCCACCACTCTCTGCCACCCTCCCGTAAACACCTGACAGGCCAGCAGAGCTGCAGGGCTCCGCCATCTGTGGCGCAGAGCCTGGGCCCTCCGCGTCTCAGCGGCACAAACGCCTTCTCGCCAGGTTGTTTCAGCCCGTGCAGTACGGCCAGAAGCCCGAGGGTCGCACTGTGTCCTTCCCCAGCGTGCACCCGCCCCGGACGGCGGTCTCCACCACAGCCACCGCCGTTCCGCAGGGCCACGTGCGTGGACGGCCACCGATCGCTACGTTCTCTGCAAATCCAGATGCAAAAGGTAGGCCTTGCGTGCTGGCGTGCCCTCCGTGAGACTGTGGGCCTCTGCGGATGCAGTTCCGTGGCCTTCCCTGCCCCTCCGGCCGGGCGGCCGTGGCTCTGACTGGAACGCAGCTCTGGAGAAGACTGCGTAGCTCACCCGTGACTTTCAGGCTCTTTGGTTTGTTGGAACTGGAGCGTTCCTGCCTGAACAAGGCGTCGCGGTCTCGCTTGAGTGGCTGTGGGCGTGCTGACGCAGGCATGCTGACGCAGGCGTGCCCTGGAGAAGGCCCTCGTTTGCTCGGGGCAGTGCAGGGGCAGGGCTGTGCGTGACACCTCAGGAAGGCCGCTCACGCTCGGGGTCACTGCTTCCGTGGAGGGCCAGCCAGCGGGAGGTGACTGTCAGTGTCACAGCCGTCTTCACGCGGTCCTCAGCGTCCCGCCGGAGCTCATGGGCGTGCTTGTGCTGGGGGCGGGGTGGGGGAGGGGTGGGGCTCCCGCGGGACCGGCCGACCCCTGGCACCCCGTGTCCCGTGGCAGCGGACCTTGGCAGGCAGCGCCCAGTGGACACCGAGTTAGGTTTCTGCCCCCCCCCCCCCCCCCGGAGGTCGCAGCCCGCCCTCTCTTCAGGGAGCGCTTCTCCCCCAGAGACGGTAGGAGAGGTTTGCTTTGCTCCTTTGAGACTTGGGTGTAAAACTGCATTTCGAGAAGAGCGTCTAACGGCTTTGCACAAACCAACCTTATCGATTGCAGCGGCCGCAGCCCCGTTTCAGAGCACCCAGGCCTCCGCCGGCGCGCCGAGACCGCCCGCCTCGACCTGCAGCGCAGCACCTAGCGCGGCGCATCCTGCGAAAGCGCGGGCCCCGCCCCCGCCCCCGCCCCCGGCCCCCCAGCACCCGGCCGGGCAGAGCGCGCTGCCGCCGGGGCTGGTGCTCACGTCGCAGGCCCAGGCGCGCCTGCCCAGTAAGTGGCCTCGCCCCTCCCGCCCGCCACGTCCGCTCAGCGTCTGTCAGGAGCCTTGCTGTCCCCTCTGTCTACCTGGCCCCGCGCCCGGGCGCTGCCTTTCTTGCCACACTGTCGTTTCCGGCCCTGCGTGTGCGGGGCCCGCGTCCGAGGGGCCGCCTCTGTCCCCTCGCCCGCCCGCCCCCACGGGCCTCACGCTGCTTTCCTCCCACGCGCATGCTCTGTGCTGTGCCGGCGGCTCCGCCCGGCCGTCCGGGGAGCGAGGGGGCGAGAGCGAGCGCGCAGGGGGCGCCGGGCGGTTGCCGCCCTCCAGGCTGGTTTACTCTCGCCGGTGTCGCGGCGAAGCCTGGCGTGAGTTCCTGGTGGTTAGGACGTCACCATGGCATTTAATTTCTTTAGAGCTGCTTACTGTGACGAGCGTCATTAGCCTACTTGCAAATCGTGCACGTGCCCCTGCTCGCGGTGCTGTGGGACATGTCCTTGCTGAGGCGGTCGTAAGCGTCCTCGCTCCTCAGATGCCCCGTGAGCCCTTGGTCTGTGGGCGCGGCCGGTGTGGAGGCCTCTCCGGGAAGCTGGTGGGGGGGCATGTCGTGAGGAGGCCCCAAGTCCAGCCGGTCCTCGTGACGGGCCTCGCTTCCTCTGCCAGCGCACAGAGTGGCGTCCTGGCGGGCCGCCCGAGTGACTCCGTCTGCTGGAGACAGGCGTGCGGGGGGCGGGGCCGCAGGCGCGGAGTGACCGCCGCCCTTCGCTCGGTGGGCGGGGCGGGGGCGGGGGCGGGGCGGGGCGTCCCGCCCACACGCGCTTCTCGGCGCCTCCTCCTGCCGTCCTCCTCTTCGCAGCTTCCGGGGGAATGGCCTTGGGCGTTCTCCTAGCCTTCCGCTCTCTGTTCTCCGTGTGGTGTCACTAATCACTCCACCCTGGGCTTACTTGGGGGCAACGTTCCGTGTCCGTTACCCATCCCCGGGGGTCGGAGCCCCGTGCGGCCCGCACTCACTCACAGCCCGAGGGCAGCACCTCCCAGGGCCGGGTCACGGGGCTCCGTCTAAGTTACGTTTTCAGGGCCTGTGTTTTAAGCCGTGTCGAGTCTGACATTTTTTAGTCACCGTTCTGGATCGAATCCTACAGTCTAGTTCAAGTGAGCGTGAAGCTTTGTACCTTAACGCTACGTTTGTGCGATGTATGTATGTACTCGGACGCACCCCCAGTTGTGCAGACGCGGGTATCCTGGGAGCTAGGCACCTGTTCTCTCACTCCTGCAGGGGTGTAGTCTTGTGTGCCTCTGTGAACTGAATTGGACACATACTTCCTCACATTTCCAAAGTTCTTTGAAGCGCTTGACGTTAGAGATTTAAAGTGTATTACGAGTGGATTTCTTCCGGATTTGACGTTTGCTGCTCCGTTATTGGCTGGAGAGAAAAGTAAAATGTTCTTTAGTGGTTCAGTTTATTATATTACTATCTGATCACCTAAAATCTCTACCCGTTATAATTAAATAAGTTAGCCATTAAAATCCAAGATTAATACTAATTTTGTTTTCGATTAAAAGTAAGTATTTTCTGGAAGTTAGAAAGCAATATGTAAGAAACATTTCTGTGACACTTTAGTTTACCAGCGATGGTCCTTTTAGGCGACAGACAGTCATCAGTGGAAGAGGTGCAGGTTCCCCAGAGGCTTTAATCCCCTTTTCCTCTGCATTTCCGCAGGCGGGGAGGTGGTCAAAATTGCACAGCTGGCCTCTCTGGCGGGGCCGCAGAGCCGAGTCGCCCAGCCGGAGACCCCCGTGACGCTGCAGTTCCAAGGGAACAAGTTCACGCTGTCGCATAGCCAGCTGCGGCAGCTCACAGCCGGCCAGCCCCTGCAGCTGCAAGGTGAGGGCCGGCCGCCCGCAGTGGCCACGCAGGCCCCCCCCCCCCCCCCCCCCGCCGCCGGGACCCGCGGGAGCTCCGGCCAGCAGCGGCCACGGCTTTGGCGAGGCTTCCCCTGTGGGCTGCTCCGGGCACTGGCCGGCTCACACCAAAGCGCGTGCCGCCTGGGGTTGAGGCACGCTCCGTCGCTGATACTGGTTTGGGGAGAGGGGGTTGTTATACTCTTTGGAAATGTTCCCTTTTCATTTGTTTGTTTATTTTACTTTCATATTACTGCTTTTTAAAGTAAGGTCTGCACTCAGTGTGGGGCTTGAGCTCACGACCCTGAGATTGAGAGTTGTTTGCTCGACTGACTAGCCAGCCAGGTGCTCCAGATAGTCCCCATTTTAAAAATCAAAATAGAAATAATTGTTACTTTCTAATTTTAGAGTGAGATACATTGTGAAATAAATTGTGCTGGTACCACCGCAGAACTAGCAGTTGATGTAGAAGTTACGTTCTGTCACACACACACAGGTTTTGCAGCATTGACCCCCAGGCCATAGTCCTCTAGGCCTTTGTTGGAGCAGGACTCGTTCCTCCGGTAACTGCTGTGGGCAGAGGACGTGGGGGTAGTGTGAGGAGCTCGAGAGGATCAGCCCAAAATGACCTGGAGCAGCAGCTCAGGGTCTGAGTCCCCCTCGCCTGTGGGTCCCGGCCACAGGTGCCTGCCGTGGCCTCCCTGGGACGAGGTGTGTATGACACTGGTCAGCTAGGGTCGGGCTGCTCTGTTGGCAGAATGGAGGCCCCAGAAAGCCTGCAGCAGAGATGCCACTTAATCTGGCTTCGTTCCCTGTCCCTTCAGTTTTTTGGCCAAAAGGGCAAGGCCAGCGGAAGCACAGCGTGGGGACCTTCCTCCGGAGTGAAAGATGCCAGAGAGGCGCGGTCACGCAGGAGGCTGGCGGGGCGGGCATTCAGGCCAGCCACTGTCTTTAGCTGTGGCGCGTCACACTTTTTGGACTGGTGTGCAGCAGCGTGTGGTCCAGGGGCAGGGACTTCCCCGAGGGCGGCCTGGGGCCTCGGGCTGGCGTGACCCCTTCACAGGTGCCCTTGCAGTGCCTCGAATCAGGAATTGCCAAGATTAGAGAAGCATTTGTTTTTTTCCTTTCTTTTTTTCATGTTTGTTTATTACTGAGACAGAAATAGAGCGGGGGGGGGGGCGAGGGGGGGACAGAGAGGGAGACACAGAATCGGAAGCAGCTCCAAGTTCTGAGCTGTCAGCACAGAGCCTGATGCGGGGCTCGAACCCACAAACTGTGAGATCGTGACCTGAGCCGAAGTCGATCCCTTAACCCACTGAGCCCCCAGGCGCCCCTAGAGAACCATTTTCTTGATGTTAAGCAAAGGTGACTTTGCTCCTTCTGGTTTCATTCATTGTAAATGAAATACGCTCATTATTTCCCAAGTAACTGAACCTTGCGTTGCCTTGGAGTAAATTTGATGTTGGATTTTCAGTTTGTTGCTTCATTTGTTCCTGTACATTTGGAAGTGAGTGTAGCCGGGAGGGAGAGGCCTGCACAGACCGTGACTGACGCCTCCAGTGCACGTGTGATTGCAGGCAGCGTCCTCCAGATCGTGTCCGCGCCCGGCCAGTCCTACCTGCGGCCTCCCGGCCCCGTGGTGATGCAGACCGTGTCTCAGGCGGGCGCCCTCAACGCCCTGGGAAGCAAGCCCCCGGCCAGCGGCCCCGGCCCTGCGCCCGTGACGCCGCCAGGTAGAGTGCTGTGAGCAGGGAGACTTCTTTCCGTGTGACTTTGGGGCAACCGGTGTCCGTGGTCTGCGTGACTGCGCTCGGGGCGACCGACGGTGTCCGTGACGTCCGCCCGTGCCGCAGACAGGCCACTGGTCGCCTGGCTTGTTTTCTTGCTCATTTCCCTCAAAGGTATCTGTTGACTATACTAGTCTCCACTTACCTCAACTTTTTTCTTTTCTAACGAGAGACTTGGAATCATGAGACATTTTGCCTGTTAGTGCTACAAATACATTCAGTGACCATGCTTGAATTTCCCCTGACACTGGCGATGGACCAGAATTTGGGCCCTTGTCCGTCTGGCCTGTCCTTGGCCTGCTTCCCCGCACCCCCACCCCAGGGTCCTGCCATCCTGGACGTACCCATCCTCCTTTGGTTTCAGGAGTCTGAGCAGGTGGTCCACCGGGGACCCCTCCTGACCTGAGGCCCTGGTCCCTGCTCAGCCCCGGTCTGTGTGTTGGCTGCCAGAGAGCCACTTCCCGGCAGGCCCTGTAGTGGGGTCTGGAGGAGGCCTTGGGGCTGGGGCACCCCCCTGTGCCCTGTGTCCCTACCTGTGGCTGATGCTGTTTCCCAGCCTCCCTCACCTTCTGGAACCTGCTCCTGGCACCTGTTCCCACAGGGCAGTCACCCCCACCACACTCCTGTGCCCGGCGCCTGCCCCTGGATTCTGATCACTTGACAACCCTGCCGTGTCCCCTGACGTGGCTTTTTTTCTTTTTTAATTTGTTTTATTTTTTTATTACATCCAAGTTAGCGTATAGTGCAGCAGTGATTTCTTCAGGTGCAGGTTCCGTAGTGCCCCTTACCCGTTTGGCCCGTCCCCACCTCCCACACCCCTCCAGGTAACCCTGCCTGTTCAACACATTTAAGAGTCTCATGTTTTGTCGTCCTCCCTGTTTTTATATTATTTTTGCTTCCTGCTCCTTATGTTCATCTGTTCTGTATCTTAAAGTCCTTGCACGAGTGAACATATATTTGTCTTTCTCTGACTAGTTTTACTTAGCATAATGCTCTCTAGTTCTGTCTGTGTAGTTGCAAATGGCTTTTTAAAATTTTCTTAAAGGTTTTATTATTAACCGTATTTGAGAGAGAGTGAGACTGAGCATGAGCAGGGGAGGGGCAGAGAGAGAGACAGAGGGAGCCACGGAATCTGAAGCAGCTCCAGGCTCTGAGCAGTCAGCACAGAGCCTGATGCAGGGCTTGAACCCACAAACCGTGAGATCATGACCTGAGCCGAAGTCAGATGCTTAACTGACGGAACCACCCAGGCGTCCCAGTGTGGCTGTCTTACCCCAGCGCTCTCTCAGTCCTCAGTGCTGCCCTCTCCCCGTGCGAAGTCCCTGTCAGGATGGACCTCACGACCTGGCTGACAGTGGGGGGCTGGTGGGGTGCAGACCTATCCGCCTGGGTTTGGAGATTGAGGGTGGTGCTGGCTTTCTTCTGGGTGGCACGCGGGGGGTGGGGTGGGGTGTCAGGACGCGTGTTTCCCCCCCCACCCCTCTTGCCTCTGCAGTTGGTGTGCCTGGGCGGGTGGCGGCCAACCCCCTGTCTGCAGGAGACCCTGGAATGGCCTCCAAACCGGCTTCTCCCATCGGAGGGCCGACCCAGGTATGGCGGAGTGACCCCCAGTGCCGCAGAGGTGCCCGCGGGCGACTCCTTCACACGCGGAAGTGGTCTTTAAGAAGCTGCTTGGGGCAGGTGGGCGGTGGAGGTTGTGACATTTAACAGTGGCGAGGTACATGCCTCCGAATTCCAGAACTTGATTTTAAAAACGCGGTTCATAATAGACGAACCTGGGTTTCATGATTCCAGAGCTCCTGTTTCCCGTTTTTCCTGTCCCTCTGTCCGTCTCCTGGGCGTTGGAAACGCTCGCCACGGCTGGGGAGAAGCACCCTTTGCTCTCCCTCCTCGCTGCCGGGTTCGCTGTGGAGCGGGCCGCGGGCGTCTGAGGGCGCGGGTGAGGGCGCGGGCGGGAGGGCCGCCGCGGGGCGGGGCGGGGCGGGGCCGGGCTCAGGCTCCGCTGCGCTCCAGTAGCCGTCTCCTCCCTGTTTCCCACAAAGGAGGAGAAGACCAGACTTTTGAAAGAGCGGCTGGACCAGATCTACTTTGTCAACGAGCGCCGCTGCTCCCGAGCTCCCGTCTACGGCAGAGATTTGTTGCGGATTTGTTCCGTGGTCGGCCCAGACCAGACCCCTTGGCTCGGGGGTCCTGCCAGTGGTCCCCAGAAGGGGGCCTGGCCAGCCTGCAGTCACTCTCCACTCTCACCCAGTCAGAGGGGCCTGATGTTGACACTGACCCAACGGCAGGCCTGCCTGCAGGACGTCATCGACAGGTGGGGTCCTCGGTGTGGGCGGCGCTCTGCTCCCCGGGCGCCCCCGGCATCTGTGTCCTCCTTTCCTGGGTGCTTGTTCCCTCGGAAGAGTCTCTTCATCTTCCAGGAAGGGCTCTCTCTCCTCCCTTGGGCACCAGGCCTGTCGCCAGGGCAGCGTTCTGGTGGCCGTGAGGGACCTTCCACTGGTGGCGAGGGCTTTCTCCGTCTCCCTCCCTTCGGTAACATTTTATTGGAAAACCACATGGAAAACATGACTTTGCTCATGGGACCCATGTGTTTGAGAATGAAACTCGGGAGCAAACTCTAGGAGAGAACACAGCCATCCAGGTGCTGTGCGCACGGCCCCTGCCCCCCAGCCTGCGCCTCCCCTTTCTCTGTCCCCCACCGGGAGGCTCGGCCTCTTTGAGTCCCATTCCCTGCTTTGAGCGTGTGTCCAGTCCAGGGCGAGTGCGAGTCGTCTTCCCACTCTGTGCACGTGGCCAAACGTAGGCCTCACGGTGACCCCACATGCCCAGTGGGGACACCGCGGCGCTCCCGCGGCCTGGCTCGGGCAGGCACCACAAGCAGTCTCCCTGCCCTGAAATGCCCTGTGCCCTTCCTGTTCACCCCTCCCCTCGGAGCCCTGGCGACCCTGCAGCTGTGCCTTTTCCCTGAGGTCGCGCTGTCGGAACCGTCCGCATGTGGCCTCTTCCGGTGGCTTTCTCTCAGTGAGATGCCGGTGAGGTTCTTCCTCTGCGTTTTGTGGCTTGACAGCCGTTTCTTCGTAGCTCCCGCTAATCTCTGCTGTCTGAGGGCACCTGTCCGCCACCTCCCAGGGAACGTCTTGTCTCTCCGAGTCCCCGCAGCTGCCAGGGAGGCTGCTGTAGACGACCAGGCGCGGGTCTCCGTGTGAGCGCGCACTTCCACTCCGTGTGACTAAATACCCAGAAGCCTGCGGTTCAGGCTGTCCAGCGGGCACGTGTTCAGTCTGCCGCCCCGCCCCGCCCGCCGCCCCCGCCCTCGCCACACCCCGCAGGCGTGCGTGGCGGCTCCTGGCAGCCGTGATCTGCACTTGCCTGGGGATGTGCGACCTGGAGCCTCTTTCCATGGCTTTTTGCCTCGCGTGTCCTCTGTGGAGGGGGCCCGTTGAGGCCTTTGGTCTGTTTGGTAAATGGGTTGCTCGTGTTCTCGTTGTTGTACTTTGAGTGGCGTGTGTTAGGGTGACAGTCCTTCGTCAGCCGTGTGTCTCACGAGCATTTTCTTCTCGTCTTTGGCTCGTCTCCTCGGGACGCCGGCTCTCACGGGGCGGAAGTGTTTGGTCCTCGTGGAGCCCAACTGTCTGTCCTCTCGTGGTCATGCCTTTGGGGTTGGACCTGAAAAGTCCTGGCCGGCCGCGGTCACCCGGCTCCCCCTGCATCCTCCTGCAGGGGCGTCCCTGTCTGCATCTCATATTCAGGTTCAGGGCCCAAGCTGAGCGAGTGTCTGTGAAGGGGCCGGGTCCGTGTCTAGATTCAGGCCCCCCCACGCCCCCGCAGTCCCATGTCGTGGAAGGTCTTCGGATGCACGTGAGCGGAAGAACGTGGCGTGCCGGTGCTCCCGAGGCCGTCCCCAGCAGCTCCAGCACATGCCCAGCCTAGGGTCACCTGTGTATGGCCCCAGAGCAAGACTGTTCTGGAACAGGTTCCAGACAGACACAGTTTTGTCACGCTCTGAAAGAAACATGGTCGTCATGCCGTTATCAGCTAAAAAAGGAGCCGGTTCTGATGTGATCACGTGTCTGTTCAGCAGTCACGGTTTTGGTTGTCCTGCGGAGTCTGTTTCTGTGCCTGACGTCCGAACCCCGCCAGGGAGGTGCGTCGCGGCCGGCTCATCTCTGTCGTGTGGCTGCTAATCAGGTTCCGCTGCCAGCCCGTCTTCACCCCCTCGCGGTGTCTTGGTTGAGGAAAGCGGGGCTTTGCCCCGTAGGACTTCAATCTGGATTTGCCGATTGGCTCCTCGGGCCGTGACTGGACGTGTTGCTTTGTTCCCTGTCTCGTCTGTAAGTTGCTCAGTTCAGAGGCTTGGTCGAGCGTCCCCGGGCTGGCGGTGGTTTTGGGTGTTTTGTCTGCAGGAGCAGGGATGGCCGTGAAGCCGTCAGGGAACACGGGGTCTGTTTGCTCGTGGCTGTTGCTCGTCGCAGCCCCGTTGTTGCGGGAAGCTTTTACTGCACTGGGAGTGCTGAGGTGACCGTCCCGGCCTCCGTCGGGGCCTCCGTCGCCCCCATCGGCACATCGGTGTCCGCGTCATCCCCGTGGCGTTACCGCCAGACTCGCGTTGGCTCCAGCCTCGCTCTCGGTCGGCCCTGCGCGGGCTCCGCTGCGCCTCTGCGCCGGCCGCGGGTTCCCTGAGGCTGCAGGTCCGGTGGGAAGAGCGGACGTGGTGGCCGTGTGGGCTCTTCTGACCAATGAACGTGGAACTGTCCTCTGTTGGTTCAGTTCTTTGATTTTGTCCGTCAGGGCTTTGGTGACAGATGGCGTTTTTGCTCCTACATGGTTGCTGGCAAGTCCGAGAAACCCGGCTGGAGCTGCCCCAGAGCGAGGCCCTTCCGGCGCAGGGTGCCGCCGGAGGTCGGAGCGGTGGCTGGGGGCTGCTCTCCGCAGGGCCTTTTCCTGCTGTGCCTGGGTTCCCTCCTGGGGGCTGTCAGACCCCCCACCCCCCAGACCATCTGGGAGACGGGGAAGCTGTCTCCCCAGACCCCCCAAGGAGACACGGACTTCACAGGGAGCAGGCCGTCTCTGTGCCCGCTCCTGCGACCTCAGGGTGCCCTGCTGCTCGTCCGCATCTGGGGCCCTCGTTGACCGGCTCTGGTGGGACCCAGTCCCGTGGTCGGTGTGGTGGGCGGTGTGGGCCAGCAGCCTGGTCACCCCTGGGGACTGTAATTAGGCGCTCTGGCGTCACCTGCAACTCCACTGTTGGAAGATTCCACCCGCTTCCTTCTTGAGCCTTTGCTTCCTGAGACAGGTGCTGCGTGGTGGGGACGCTGTGGGCACCACGTGTGACGCGTGTACTTTCTGCTTCACAGGGTAGCATGTGTGATCCCGCCGGTGGTGGCCGCGCCCCCGTCCTTGTGGGTGGCGAGGCCGCCGTCCCTCTACAGTCACAGGCTGCAGACCTTGAGGCGCCGCCTGCGAGAGCACACGGCCCCCTACGCACAGCAGCTGCAGCAGGTCACGGCCCTGCGCTCGCTGCGCTTTCCTGAGCTCAGACTGGTCCAGTTCGACTCGGGTACGAGAGAGGCTCCCGTTTGCACGGCTCCTTTTCTTTTTTTTTCATTTATTTTAAGAGCACGTGTGAGTGAGTGGAAGAGGGTGGGGGACGGGGGTGCGGGGAGACAGACAGACTCAAGCAGGCTCCACCTCAGTGCAGTCGAATGTGGGGCCTGATCTCACCAACCTGAGATCATGACCTGAGCCGAGCCGAAATCAAGAGTCGGACGCTTCCCCGCCTTGAGCCTCGGGGCCCCCGCGCTCCTCCTGAGGCCGCTCCCCCCGCCTCGGGCTGCGAGCTCCCCACCTTGTCCTCCGCAGGCAAGCTGGAAGCCTTAGCCATCTTACTGCAGAAGCTGAAGTCGGAAGGACGTCGAGTGCTGATCTTGTCGCAGATGGTTCTCATGTTGGACATTTTAGAAATGTTCTTGAACTTCCATTATCTCACCTACATCAGAATCGATGAAAACGCCAACAGCGAGCAGCGGCAGGTAAGGGAGAAAGGGTTTTCTTTGTTGGAGTAGACGCTTCAGCGTTGGTAACCGGGCTCCCTGGTTCCTGCCCTGGTTTCTGAGCGCCGGGCCCTCTAGTGAGTCCTCAGCGCGCCCCCTCTTCCTGGGCTGTGTGTGGTCGGCTGGCTGGCTCCGAGTCAGGACGGCCGCCTGTGGCTGCGAGGAGCGGGCTGGCGTGACTCGGGACGCTGCGGGGCGTGCAGGCGTGGGCGCAGGCCTGACTCGGAGCGCCCAGGGAAACGCGGCCTCGCGCGGCGCGCCCCTCCGTGACCCGTCAGGCGAGCCGGGCATGCGTTGCTTCGGTCGGCGCCGCGAGACGGGCACGCTGATGTGCTCCCAGCCGGCGCGAGGCCGCACAGCTTCGTAGGAGACAGGTTGGCGGTGTGGACCGTGGGCCTCGTGTGTGGGCACACACCTGCCTCAGTACTTCGCGTGGGGGGTGAGCCCCTTCGGCGCCTCACTCCCCTCAGGAGCGACGCACTCGTCCAGCCGTAGGACGGGTCAGCGGGTTTTGTGCCGTGGTGCTTGGTGGCATCGTGAGCACGCTGTCCCGAGTGTCCATGGGCTGGACTCCAAGGTCGTCGTCAGAGCGTTTGGAACAGGCGTCGGTAGCACCGGAGAACGGTCCCGGGTGCCAGACGCCCGCCACTAGACTGTGGGCCGTGTCGGCCGCTTCGTGTGATCCCGTGATCCTGTGCACGTGGGGCTTTCCACCCGCGCGCACACTCAGCGGGAGGGCCTGGAAGGCGGCGCGGCGCGGTGTTGACTAAGAGGATTTTTTGGCAGTGATGCAGCAGGCCCCACGGGCACTCTCCGGGAAGAAGAGGGGTCCAGTGATGGTGCCTGGTGCCGAGATCACTGTGGAGGGCAGAGCCAGGGAGGCCGAGGGCCTCTCTCCTGGCCTGACTGCCCGCTCCCTCAGCCTTACTCCGGGGCCTTTTGCCGTGAAGCGCCCCGGCATTGCCTGAGGGTACAGGAGCAAGCACACGTCCCTCCCCAGGAAGACTCTGTGTTCTCGTGGGGCCTGCGGGTTGAGCTGACAGTGCCTGTCAGAGGGAGTCTGATATCTTTTGTTTTGTAAGTGAGGCTCGGCGTCCCGCGCGGAGTGTGTGGAGCGGTGTGCGATCGGGTGCCCGTGGGCACGCGCGCAGGAGCCGGGACCACCGGACGTGTGTGTCTAGCTGGTCAGTGGCCGTGCGCCCACGGCGTCCAGCGTGGGCCAAGGGGGCTAACCCGAGCATCTTACTTCGTCTCAGGAACTGATGAGGAGTTTCAACAGGGACCGGCGGATTTTCTGTGCCATTCTGTCGACTCACAGCCGCGCCACAGGGGTAAGCCTGGTGGAGGCCGACGCCGTGGTGTTCTACGACAATGACCTGAACCCCGTGATGGACGCCAAGGCCCAGGAGTGGTGTGAGAGGATCGGGAGGCGTAAGGACGTCCACATATACAGGTGAGGGCGGTGGTTTGCACGAGCAGTGGCCGAGCCCCGGGCGGGGATGCGTGGGAGCAGAGGCACCGCGTGCAGCGCGGGCGTGCCCCGCGGCCTACGCCCTGTGTTGCTGCGGTGGCGTTTGTTTTTTCTATTAACTTAGTGTATTTTGAGAGAGCTTGGGCATGCGCAAGCGGGGAGGGGCAGGGAGAGGGAGGGAGGGAGAGAGGAACCCAAGCAGGCTCCACCCCACGAGCCTGGGATCGTGACCTGAGCTGAAATCCAGAGGCGGGTGCTCCGCTGGCTGAACCACCCCAGAGCCCCTTAGTTTTTCTGAGGCACTTTTTTGTTTTTCCGCTTTGTTTTCTTTATGCCCGTTCGCTCCGTTTGTAATTCCTGTGCTTGACACTGTGCTGGAGGTAGCTGCTTAGACGCAGCGCGCCGTGTGCGCTGTGCCCGCGCAGGGCGCCTCTTCGGGAGGGGCCGCGAGCGTCTCGGTTGCCGTCAGGAGTGTCTTCTGAGGCCGGCTGCAGAAAGACCTCAAACCTGCATTCCTTACTTTCAAACACGAGTTCTAACTGGCCAGACCTGGAGCAGAGTGAAACAGAGAAAGCTCTGCTCTGTATTTCTAAACTTCCAGAAGTATTTATTGTAGTAACAGGGAGCCTACGTTCTGTTGCTTATCCTGAGCTGCGGTGTCGGCCTGTGCGCGGTGTCGGCCTGTGCCCTCGGTGTCGGCCTGTGCGCGGTGTCGGCCTGTGCCCTCGGTGTCGGCCTGTGCGCGGTGTCGGCCTGTGCGCGGTGTCGGCCTGTGCCTTCGGTGTCGGCCTGTGCCCTCGGTGTCGGCCTGTGCCCTCGTTGTCGCTGTGCCTGCGGTGTCGGCCTGTGCCCGCGGTGTTGGCCTGTGCCCGTGGTGTCACCGTGTCCACCTGTACATGGTGTTGGCCTGTGCGCGGTGTCAGCCTGTGCACAGTGTTGCAGTGTCCGCCTGTGCGCGGTGTCGGCCTGTGTGTGGTGTCAGACTGTGCGTGGTGTCGTGGTGTCTGCCTGTGCACGGTGTCCACCTGTGCCCGCAACGCCGGCCCATGCCCACGGTGTCGGCCTGTGCGTGATGTCAGCATGCGCGTGGCACCAGCGGGCTGGGAGAGCAGCGAGCCCCGGTGTGCATTCTGTGGAGCTGACCGGCCCAGGACTCGAGCCCCAGCCTGTGAGTGTGACCTTCACCGCTGGCACGGGAGCAGAGCCCCCTCGAGGTGGATGTCAAGTCGCTGTGTCATGCTCCTGAGATCCCGTGAGGGAACGAAGCTTTTCTAGGTAACATCCCACAGAGAGAGAGCTGGTAACGTTTCGGTGGTTGTTTCTCCAACATCTTTTTAATGTTGTGACAAGGCTCTGGTTAGTCGTCCTCTCTGTCAATCCCGCTCTCTCACGGGCATTGTGAGTCTGTCTCCATGCTGGCGAACGTAAGCCCGGCACACCGCGTGTGTTGAGTGTGTGGTGTTTTCCTGTGCGATCCTTTCTTCATCGTCGGGCAGCAGTCCTGAGCCAGAAAGGGGAGAACAGTTTTATTCTCAGTAACCGTAATCCACGAGCTCTCTGGAACAGCCTTGGCTGGCAGCGAGGGTGCGGGGTGGGTAAGAGCTGAGAATTAAGCCAAAACGCGGTAAGACGCGACTAGGAGGCTGTGCTGTGTCCCGAGGCGGGACCACCTGTGCGTGAAAACGCGCCTTCCCCGAAGCAGAAGGGAAAGTAACGCGGCTCTCACCAGAGCCGGGGTCGCGTCTGTGCTGGTGCGCGCGTGTGCACGTGCGGTTGGGTAAGGTCGGTTGGTTTTAAAGTGCATTTGGAGGGCGCCTGGGTGGCTCTGTGGTTGGCTGACTTCAGCTCCGGTCATGATCTCCTGGTTCATGAGTTCGAGCCCTGCATCACGATCTGTGCTGACAGCTCAGCGCTCCAGCCTGCTTCGGATTCTGTCTCTTCTCTCTGCCCCTCCCCTCTCACACCGAGTTGTCCGTACTTTCTCTCTTTGCTAAAAATAAATTAAAATGTCTAAAAACAAAAAAGTGCACTTGGAGTGAAAGCTGATAACGGCCAACAAAACGTCACCAAGGGTGGCAGCAGAGGTGCGGGAGGAGGGGGCAGTGACCGGCGCAGGTGTGAGCCTGCAGGGTGGGGGTCCAGCCTCACGGGAGCGTGTTCGTTGAGTATGTGTTGTTGACACTGTGCTGACCGCGAGGAAGACAGGTGCCTGCTTCATGGCCAGAAAACCACCCCAGGGCTCAGCATGCAGGTATGGAGGTGGGCGTGGAAACAAAGCAGGGGGCGTGGGACAGCGGAGCAACAGGATCTGTGGCTCAGCGGGGTCACCTTAGCCAGACAGGAAGCTCCGAAGGAAGGAGAGGTCGACAGTTGATTGCAGCCAAATGAAAACTTGAGTTTTGATTTCCGAAAGATCCCGTAGCAAAGCTAACGCACAGACAGCAGGCTGGGGACATTGTTTGTAATCTCACGGCGGACAGAGGGTCAGAGGGCTCTCACAAGGTGAGAAGAAAAGTAAATCAGCCCTCACTCAAGAAAGGCGGGGGCCGGGGGAACCTGAGAATCCAAACCACACATGGCTGGACAGGCCTGGGAGGTGGAGGCCCGGTGGCCGCCTGTGTGACGGCCTTCGCACGTGCCCGGATGGGAGGCCGCAGCGGGCGCAGCTGCTGGCCGTGCTGGCGGAGGCCGCGCCCACCCTGCGTGGGGAGTGGGGTCGTTGCTCTGTTAGGACAGCGGTTCCTCGAGGTCTGCTGAGTGGAAGGTCGCACGAGCCCTTTGCTCCCAGCCTCACCTCCCGGGGCCCACCCCGCGGTGTCGGCGGCTGCTGTGTCCGGTTTACGCGGCACGAAGCGGGAACCAGCAAATGCCCGTGCTTGGAGTACGGCCGCACCCTGGCCACGAGCAGCCACCGAAACTGGGGCAGGGGGTTCCCTGCAGCACACCGCTCAGGGAGGAAGCAAAATGCAGAGAAGCATGCGAGGCACCGTTGTGTGTGGACGTGAGTGTGTGAGTGTGCGTGCCAGCCGTCCGCACTGGGGGAGGCACGTGGTCCCCGTGAGGTCCCCTGGGGGAGCCAGGAGACTTTCTAGGTGGAGGCTGCAGGGAAAGAGGACAAAAGGGACCCGAGTCACGGAAGCATGGGCCTGCGTGTGGCGAGGGGGCTGACACGGGAGAGGCGGTCTTGGCCGCCGTGGGAGGGCACGCCCTGAGCGCGTGCAGAGCCGTCCAGCGCCCGCCCGGGCGGCCCCACTCCATCCGCTCCCGCGTCCTGCCTCCCGCGGCCCCGCGGCCATCGCGTGTGGGTGTGCCTGTGTTTTGTAGGCTCGTGAGCGGCAATTCCATCGAAGAGAAGCTGCTGAAGAACGGAACCAAGGACCTGATCCGAGAAGTAGCCGCTCAGGGCAACGACTATTCCATGGCATTCCTGACGCAGGTACCCGTCACTGCTGTGGTCCTCGGGGGTGCCGCCTGACGACGGGGCGCGGGGGTTCACCACATGCAGCTGCGGGCTCGCCGGGCGGTTTCCCTGGGAATGCGGTCTGACGCTCAGGTCAGGCGGTGACCCGGTTCCCGCCGTCGGACCCTGACCTGCATCTCGTGTGCAGCGCACCATCCAGGAGCTGTTTGAGGTGTGCTCTCCCACGGACGACGCTGGCTTCCCGGTGAAGGCAGAGGAGTTTGTGGTCCTTTCTCAGGAACCTTCTGCCACAGAAATCATCGCGCCCAAAATCGCAAGGCCTTTCATTGAGGTGAGGACAGATCCGCCTGCCCTGGAGTCCACGCAGGACGCACCGCGGCTGCCGCAGGCCCCGAGCGCCCTGCCCGCGCCGCAGGCCCCCTGCTCAGCCCGGCGTGCCTCTCCTGCCTGCTTCCGTTCCGTTTCGGGCGCTTTGGCCAGAAAAGCAGGGCGAGGGAGCAGCGGAGGGTCCGGGGGCCTTGGGCTCCTGCCGCCCAGCTCGGTAGCCATCCTGTGCGCCTCTGTTCTGCTTGGGCCACGCTGCCTCCCCCAGGTTGCATGAAGCCGGTTGTCACGGCTCCTCTCTGACAGGCGCCCTGTGTGTGGGAATGTAAGAGGCTGATTCTGAGGACAGCACAAAGCGGAGCGTAAACAATCCCATTAATACTGTTTTTGTGCTGCCTACTTGTTGAAATTATGGCATTTGGGTGCATCGGGGTGAATACAGTCTTGACTTGGGAGCTAGAGATGTTAGATTGTGCTCGTGACCCGTGTGGTGCTGCTTTTGGGTGGTGCTGCCGCGTAGACCCTTACAGACCCGCTGTTGGAGCTGCGTCCCTTGCTGCCCTGCCCCATGCAGGGTCTCGCTGCAGCCCCGCCAGGTCCCCCCTCCCCTTGGCCCATTTTGAGAGGCCGTGGCCTACTCCCCTCTGCCCTGGGTGTTGGTTTCCAGGCTCCTGACCTTGGAGGGACACCCGTGTCCTGGGTTTCTTCCTGCCCTTCTGTGGTATAAGGTACCACTGGCTCCCCTGTGGTGCCCCTCCGCCTCCGTCCCCATCCTCACATCCTTGGTGCCCTTAGAACTTACCACTTGGTTATTGAGAAGTAATAAATGCGTGTGTTAAATTCTCAAGAATTTATAATGAAAGCAAGTGCCCTGCCCGAGACCCTCCCTCCCTGTTCTAGGAGTTTCCTGCATATGACGCCCCTGCAGAGACACCTTATGGTTCTTCATTGGGGGACAGATAGATCGACTCCATTCTTTCAAAGACAGGGGTTATATGCACACAGTTACAAAAGAAAAAAACATGAAAGAAAATAGGTCCTGTCCAGAGGTCGTCATCTGGGCATTAAAACTCCTGCACACATCCTGGAGGGAAACGAGGCTGGAATGTGTGCGCAGGAAGCATGGCGTTTGGGTGCCGTTGGCTCGGGGATGCGCGCGTGCCACTCCATGCAGTGCGCAGGGGACCCGTGCTCGCTGTGGAAATGTCCTTGTCGGACGTCTTGCCGTGTGCCGGCCGTGCTCCAGGCGGCCGGGGCTTAGTGTTGACTAGGAGATGCGGTCTCTCCTCCCCGAGACGCCTGCACACCTGGGAGAGGAGGGACCGCGAAGCAGCCCGTGAGAGGGCCTCGGGCAGAGGGGCAGCTGGGGGGGGGGAGGGGCAAGGGCAGTGGGGGCCAGGTGATCGCAGGAGGTGCTGGAAGGGCTTTTGAAGGTGAAATGATCGAGGGCGCCCCCTACCAGTACTGCGCCCGGTGAGCGGCTGTGCCCGGGGGCCGCCACCGCCTTGGGCCTCCCCGCACTTCTCCCGCGGACATGGGGCTCTTCCGGGACTGGCGCACGGACGCGGCTCTCAGCGGAAGTTAGAGAACGTAGGAGAAGTACGCATGTTGTAAAGAGTCAGCTCGAGAGAGCGAGCGCTACAGGGAAGGCACCCGGGGACCGCCTGCCCCCTCACCACTCCTGTCCCCGAGGGCAGCTCGCTCTTCTGACCCCTGACCACACTGGTGCCTGTGTGTGTCTGGCTTCTGGTTCTGGGTCACGGGGTTCCGTGTCCCCGTGGGTGATCATGACTTCACCGGGTCTGCTGGGGGGCCGTGCAGCAGTGAGTGTCCTCTCCATGCCCCTTGGCAGACCCCCGCCTGCGTCTCTGCTAACTGCACGTTGGGGTAGGGCCCTGGGGCGCAGGGTGGCGGGCCCTGGCCGGGGCTCTGGTGTGCTGGCTGCTGCTGTCAGCCCGCGCGCTTGGGCGCCTCCGCGTGCCCCCCGCCAGCCCTTCTCCCTTATTTTTGTTAGCAGGGTTGTTTCTTTTGTTTAGTGGTTTGTCGGCACTCTTTACGTGGTCTGGAGAAATCTGTAAAATACCTTCGTGCATTCTGTGGTTTGCTCGTTTTTCAATGAGCAGAGACCGTGGGTCCTGCCGACTCACCAGTAGCCTGTCGTCGTCGTGGTGGGTGCTTACACAGCATTCTCCTTACCCCGGTCTTCAGGGCGGCCTCCTTCGTTTTCTTCCAGATGCTTCAGTGGTCTGCATGTTTAAATGTACGATGCAGAACAGTGTCTATTGTGTGAGGTCAGGTAACAACTTAAACTGCAGATTTTGCCAAATTGCCACGGAAAGAGGTTATCCAGTGGGTAATTGATTACCCTGAAACCGGAGACTCTGGGGTCACGCCCAGTGCACGAGCGTGCGGCGCACGCCCACCTGCTGTCAGGCATGAGCTCCTGGCTGTGGGAATGCACCTCCTTCCTCTTGATTGGTTTCCTTTTTTTCCCTTACGTTTATTTAATTGTTTAAAAAATTTTTGTTTTTTATTTATTTTTGAGAGACAACGCGAGCAGGGGAGGGTCAGAGAGAGAGGGACACAGATTCCGAAGCAGGCTCCAGGCTCTGATCTAGCTGTCAGCACAGAGCCCAACACGGGGCTCGAGCCCGCGAACCGTGAGATCATGACCTGAGCCGAAACCAGACGCTTAACCAACCAGACGCTTAACCAATTAAGCCACCCAAGTGCCCCTGTGTAATTTTTAAGAGAGACACACACACACACACACACACACACACACACACAGAATCAGAAGCAGGATCCAGGCTCCGAGCTGTCAGCACAAAGCCCAGACGCAGGGCTTGAACTCACAGACCCCGAGATCATGACCTGAGTTGAAGTCATTCGCTTAACCAGCTGAGCCAGCCGGGTGCCCCTCGATCGGTTTCTTGATCTGTGGTGACGCTGACCATCTCACACCCCTGTCGTCTGCATTACCTTTTCCGTGGGCTGGGTTTCGGCAGCTGCAGTGTGGGGTTGTCTGTCCCCCGTTCGTGCCGTGGAAGAATCGTCATGCGTCAGAGCCGCGGCGTGCCGGGTGCTGGGTGTGAGGTTGAATGAGGCGTCGGGGTTCCTGGAGCCGAGGAGCTTCGTGGGGCCGCGGCGCTCAGCCCCTCGCTGGGGCCCGCTCACGTTCACTGCCCGCCTCCCACACTCTCAGCTCTGCGTGCCCGGCACAGGCGTGTCGCTGGCGCTTACGCAGGGCAGCTCCTCTTCGCAGCCCTTTAATCCATACTCTCTCTAGGCCCTCAAGAGTATCGAGTACCTGGAGGACGATGCCCAAAAACCCGAGGAGGCGGCGGTGCCCGGCTCGCCTGACGGCCGCGGCTCAGGGTGGCAGGAGGAGCCGTCGCAGCTGGAGGAGTTGGCAGACTTCATGGAGCAGGTCTGGGCGCTCTCTCCCCGCTTCGACTCTTGTGGTTCCCAGACGCCTAGACGTTTTCAGTGCTTGACCCTTTCGTGACCTTTCCCTGGTCCCCGTAACTAAGGACGAATCCTCTCCCCGATCCAGGTGTTGGTGGGGCTTATGTAATGACCTTCACCGTTTTGGTTTGGCGTTAACTCTGTTCAAAACGTGACTTTTGACACAGCTCACACCTATTGAGAAGTACGCTCTGCACTACCTGGAGCTGTTCCACGCGCCCGCCGGCCCGGAGAGGGAGGGCAGCGGCGAGGTAAGGGCGGGCTCTGGGCCCCCTGCACTCGAGGCTTCAGGGGCAGAGTCAGCCGGAAGTAAACGTGACTTCCCAACCCAACCCACAAGTGTGGAAACAGACAGAAATGGCATCTCGGAAAACCCTGGGGAACGTGTCCCGTTCGATTGGAAGGAGCTTGATGCCGGGTGGTCGGAGGGCTGGGTGTTGGGGGCAGGCAGGGGTCCAGAGCACCTGCGGCCTGAGGAGGGCTCGGCCGGGGACACGGCGAGCCGGACCGCAGAGCTGGAGTCCCAGAGCCCCCGTGCGCGGTCTTCCCGCCAGGATGCTGTGCTGGCCGCCGTGACGCAGTGGGAGACCCAGAACGCCCGGGCCCAGCAGGAGAGGGAGGCGCGGGCGCTGCGGGAGCTGGAGCGCGAGCAGCTCCTCACCTACACGCGGGAGGACGCCTACAGCGCGGTACGCGGGGCGGGGTGCGGGCGCCGCGCCGGGCCGGCCCTCGGCTGCAGGTGTCCGCTTCTCGCGGGCTTTCCCCCGAGTGCGGTCAGAGCAACGTCGTCACCGGCGTGGTGTAGATCGTTGGTGGCCTGTGGCCACCCCTGAGACCGTGTCACCCTGAGCCACCCCTCGCCCGCAGGAGTACGTCTGTGAAGGCGCCGACGGGCAGATGGAGGTCATGCCGGTGAGTACAGGCGCCCCCGTGTGTCGGGGGGCGGCCGCCGTCCTGGCGCGGCACGGCTCAGGCTCCCCCTTGTGTGCACAGCTCTGGACGCCGCCCACGCCCCCCCAGGACGACAACGACATCTACGTGGACCCGGTCCTGTGTCTCACGTACGAAAGCACGCCCATCCCAGAGTCCAGGCTGCCTCCTGTGTACGTGAGGAAGGAGCGCAGGCGCCACCGCACGGACCCGTCAGGTGGGCCCCGCGGCCCCGCTAACGGGTCCTGTTGCTTTGTGCTCGCGGCTGGGAGGAGCCTTCGCGGAAGGGTGGGTCTGTCTCCACCCGAGGAGGAGGCCCTGCGGCGGCCGGGCCCCCCCCCCCCCCCCGCCCTCGTCCCCTGCCCCTCGCTCCGGAGCTGTGGCCTCCCAGCGGCCGCCTGGCTGACGAAGTCCCCGTGCAGCCGCAGGCCGGAAGAAGAAGCAGCGGCACGGGGAGCCGGTCGTGCCTCCCCGCTCGCTGTTCGACCGCGCGGCCCCCGGCGTGCTGAAGATGCGGCGGGACGGGAAGGAGCAGAGGAAGAACCTCCTGCTGAAGCAGCAGACGCAGTTCGCCAAGCCTTTGCCGACCTTCGCCAAACCAGCAGCCGAGTCGGGCCCGGACAACCCCGAGTGGCTCATCAGCGAGGACTGGGCGCTGCTGCAGGTGAGCGCGGGGCCCCCGGCCCGTCACCGCGCTCCCTCGGGAGAGCGCGGGAACCTGCCGGGCCGGCTGGTGACCCGTGCCACCTGAAACCTGCTCTAGGCGGTGAAGCAGCTCCTGGAGCTGCCTCTGAACCTCACGATCGTGTCCCCGGCCCACACGCCCAACTGGGACCTCGTCAGCGACGTGGTCAACTCCTGCAGCCGCATTTACCGCTCCTCCAAGCAGTGCCGGAGCCGCTATGAGAACGTGCTCATTCCGCGGGAGGAGGGCAAGGTGAGCCCCCCCCCCCCACGCCCGCGGAGCTCCGGCCCCCGCCCTGAGGAGCCTGAGGAGGCCGGAGGCCCGCGCCGGCCCTGACCCGCACCCGCGGCACCGCTTCGTGGCCCCCGTCGCTGCTGGCTGTGGTCCCACACCGGGAAAATTCTCTGTGCCATTCGAGAGCTCGGCCTCCCGTCGTTTCTTTTCTCTGCCTTTCCTTTTCCAAGAGGTTGTTAGGTGAACTTGAGACCCTTTGTGCGGGTCCATGGGCTTTGCTTGCCGAGAGTCTGTCGGCGCGCCTCCACTGTATTGTTGCTGCGCTCCCGCCAGGCCGGCGGGCTGCTGTGGTGGCGGCACCGGCTCTGGAACCCTCGTCCTGCTCACTGTGTGTCGCACGTGCCGAGTGCACAGCGGCCGGGTACCCAGTCTCTCCTGACCTCGCGCCCCCCCCCCCCCCCCCCCCCCCCCCCCCCCCCCCCCCCCCCCCCCCCCGCTGGCTCCGTGCACGAGCATCGCCTGTGTGCTTCTCCTTCTTCCTCGAGCCAGGCGGCTCGCTCTCTGTCTCTCATCTGCTGTCGTCACTGTTTCCCCTCTTGTGGCCGTCTGTCTGCTGGCCTCCCTTCTGGAGAACGTCCCACGGCCCGTGTCTGAAGGCTCGTGCACACGCTGACCGCACGGGGCGGCTGTGGCAGAGGCCTGCGCGGTCCTCAGGGAGGGTGAAAATGTCTATCCTCTCCACGTTCCTTTTTCCAGAGACTTTCATCTTAAGGGCATTTGTTTCCTTTTTTAAGAACAAAAAAGGCAAGTGTTTTTCACACCATCTCTGGTGGCTTCACCACAAGACTTCCCGTAACCTTGTGTTTGGTCTGATGAGTTGGAAGTGCTTCCAACAATGGCCGTGGCGCTAACGTGGAAACGCATAGCTGAAGCTTTGGCTTCTGTTGTCACGTGTGACACTAATCTATAGGAAAAGACCAGACGTCTGAGGTATGAAGGTGACGTTCCAGATAAAGCGGAGGCAGCCATGCAGAGGACTTAGCCTGCAGGTTGGCGCTCGCACAGACGTGGCAGCCGCGCTGTGTTGGGCGGAGCACGGTGGGAGCAGAGCCCCTTGACCGCCTGCCACGGCCGGCAGGTGTTCTTGTGACGTGCCGGTCTCGGGCCTGCTCTGCCTTCGCTGTACAGTGACATGAGGGTGCAGTCCCGCATCCCGGACCCTCCCGTGCGGTCTTGTCTTCCTGGCTTTCCTCTGATGCCGCCCTGCCAGGTTTAACGGCGTCACATAGACACAGGGAGCCGCCCGTGCACCGCCTCCCCCAGCACGGCGCTCGCTGTGTAGCGGTCTCGGTTCCCGTCCCCACGCCGTGTTTGACTCCCGGCAGCAGGGCAGTCAGAGCCAGAAGCCGCGGAGGACAGTCCCAGAGAGCCCTGCGTGGTTTACTCGTGGGACATGTGAAGGGGGAAGACCTCCAGGCACATACGGACTCGGACGCGTGCGCACGCCTCTCCCCTTCCTGTGCTCCGTGGGCAGAGGTCTGCGGTGGGTGCAGCCACCGCTCGGTCCCCCCGGGTCTGCTTACCAGCAAAGGCAGCCGGCCCCGCCACACACTGCTGTCCCTGTGGACGGGGGGCCTCCCTTTGCGGGTCTCACGTGAGCTGGCACGCGGAGAGGCCCGGCACTCACTAAGGACTCGCGGCCGGCAGGTGGCGGTGCTGCCTCGGGAAGGAGGACCTGGGTGCCGTGCGGGGGGGGGGGGGGGGGGGGAGCGCCAGGCCTCCAAATCAGCCGCCTTCCGACTGACGGCCCGCCCTCAACTTTGTCTCAGAGCAAGAACAACCGGCCCCTGCGCACAGGCCAGATGTACGCCCAGGACGAGAACGGCACGCACACGCAGCTGTACACGAGCCACTTTGAGCTGATGAAGATGACCGCCGGCAAGCGGAGCCCGCCCATCAAACCTCTGTATGCGCCCCGCGCCCCCCTCCCGTCGCCCGCGCCCTCCCGCAGGCGGTGACTCCTGGGTGACGGTGGTCTCCTTTCTGTGCTGCAGGCTTGGCATGAACCCCTTTCAGAAGAACCCCAAGCACGCCTCCGTGTTGGCAGAAAGGTATCTCTGTATTTGTGACATATTTTTCGCTGTTTGAAATGATTTTGTTTTCGCGTTTCCTTCGACTCTGCGAGGTCAGTGACTCACGCAGACAGCGCATCCAGGCAGCGGCTGGTTATCTCCAGCAACTGCCCACGTGGCGTTTTTGTGCAAGGGTCTGTCCCCGCCTGCAGCCTGCAGGGTAGCTGGCGGACGGGCGGGGCTGTGGGAGAGGCTCTGTCCTCCTCGGCCGCGCCCGCCTCATGGGTGTACCTTGTGTTTGCTCTCACGCTGCGTTGGGGTGAGTGTACCTGCTCCGAAGGGCAGCAAAAGAGAGCGAAGGATGGGCTGAAAGGGGCCAGGGAGACACCCACTGTGAACGGGCGGGTGCGGGCAGGCCGAGTCGGGTCCGAGTGCCGGGTGTGCGGGTGCTCGCCACCGACTCCGCGCTTCCCGAACGTTGGACAGTTTACGGTGAGTCGGTGGGAAGTGTCTAGGTGAAGGCTGGGTGCCCATCGGCCCCAGCCTCCCTCGTTGCCCGACCGAGGGTCTGCGGCACACCACGGGCCCTGCCCCTCCTCACCTGTTGTCAGTGTGGCCCCTAGCTGGGCCGCCTCCCCTGAGACTCCTGGCAGCCCGTGCTGGCCGCCCCGTGGACCAGGCCTCTGCAGGATGCCCCCTGGCCACCGCCTGGGACGGTTTTCCTGAGCGTCTGCATGGCCTGCGCCTGGGCCCCCCTTGCCAGCGCCTTTCCCTGCCTGCCAGCAGCCACAGCGCGGTCCTCTGTGTTTCTTCACGGCGCAGACCGTCCTTGTCTTCTGTACTGCAGTTGCGCGGCGTCTGTCTGTGTGGACGGAGGGGTTCTGAGTCTGGGTTACGGGGCAGGCGTGCGGTATGTGTTTGTAGGTTAAAGTAGCAGACTATTCGCCGCACCTGGCCACTTACTGCCAAGCGGTGTGCCCAGCGCTGTGCTGGGCCCGGCGGCCAGCAGGGAGCTGAAGGGGGCACGTTCCTTCCTCTCTGTTGTCGCCTGCAAACACAAACTCTGATCTTACGGAGGCTGAAGGTCCATCCCGCAGGTGTGTGGAGCGGCCTGACGGAGGGGACCGGAGTGTTTCTGCTGGACATCACCCCGACGTGAGGGGATGTCAGGTCACCCGTCCTGGGGGCAAGCCCGTGGGGCTGGGGGAGACAGGTTACAAGGCACATCCCCAGGATGAGCACAAGGGGTCCTGGGTGGCACCTCTGAGGTAGGGGCGCAGGTGAGCAGGGAAGCAGGTGCTTCGGGGGTACCAGTGTGGACAGGGCTACTCAGCCTGAAAGCTCAGCCGGGGTGAGATGAACAGGCCTGGGTGTCTTGGGGGCTCTTTAGTTTCCATGTCTGGCTCAGATCAGAGGGTCAGGTTCTGCGTACACAGGACTGGAAGGTGGGGGTGAGGGGAGAGAAGAGACCAGCACATGGGCCAGCAGCCGGCGTCCCCTGGGAGTCTCGTGGTGGCGCTTCGGGGGGGCGGTCCTCACAGAGTGGAGGCCGGACTGGCGGCCAAGGGGGAGGAAGAGCTGTGGGGCCCGGCTGAGGGCTGCCGTTGGAGACACTCGGGCTCCTCCTGGAGCTGCTGACCCAGGGAGCCCGGTGTGTGGGAGGGCCT
>PJEM01014790.1:5861-33318 GCA_004023845.1 Helogale parvula | reverse complement strand
GTCACAGCGGCCCCTTGTCCATCCCGTGTGGCTGGGGGCGGGGCTGAGGCCTGCACCCCAATCTTCCCTGTGGGTTGCTCTGATTGCTCCTGAGTGGGTGCAGCTAAGCACACCCTTCCTGGGTCTGGAAGTTTTACCGTGAGACTAGGAGGGTGCTTCTGGGCTAGGCCTTTCCCGACGCTCTCTGTTACACTGCTGGTTGCTTGGTTATGTCCTTATGGAGCCAGTATCACAGAGCTACCGGCAGTCTTGGATTTGCCCTCCACCAAGATGCCCATTATTTTCAACAACACCTTTGAACATGGAACTGTACTCTGTCTCAGACGAAGTCACTTCTCTCAGGCAGTGCCATAGGGCTCCTCTTCCCTATAACCCACCGTCTTCTGGCCAGAACCTCGGTGCCACTTTACAGAACTGGGGCTGGGGACGCAGTCCTCTTCTCCTGGAGCTACGCTTTGGATCTAAAGGAGGTGCTGGGGGGGGGGGCACTGCTTCTCTGGCGTGGCGCCGCTGGCCTATGGGTGAGCTTGGCCGGGACAACTGGGCCAGTGTTCTCGGCCCATCACACCTGGGGTGGAGATCGCCCACGGTGAGACTGGACCCTGGACTGAGCTGAGGGGAGGGGGCATCTTGACTACACTCCTGGAGCAGAGCCCAGAATAGTCTTCCTAAGACAAATTTGGTGGGTGGGGGTATAGATCGTGCTTCAAGGGCCACAGACTCCTCGCTTTTCCTGACACTTAGTAGATGGTCTTGATTCTGGTGATGAATGTTTCTCCGTTTGCTGTATGCCTTTAGGAAAATTACCTGAGGCTTTAAATGATTTTTTAAAGTTTTCTCCAATCAAAATGTTTGTTAGGGACAGAAGCCACTGTGTCCTCGCTTCTGTTATTCCAGAAGCCAGTCTTCTATTTTTTTCTTCAATTTATGTCCATGAGAAATTATGACCCTGTGGGTATTTTTCATGTGCCGTATAGGAAAACATGTCTCTTTAGTCATTACTTATAAGTTTTGAGAGTTTTTGGAAACTTTTCATCCTAAATTTGTAGACTTGAGTGTTAGTTGTTGTTTTTTCTTATAAGACATCTTGCTTTGCTTGAGCACAATTACGAAGTCAGACACAAGAAATGCAGAGGCACAGAGGTCCACGCAGCCACGGCATAAACGTCACAGAATTCTTGATAGCAATGGAACTTGTGGGTTTTTCCCCATATAATAAATCAGAGCTCTGGTTTTTGGGTGGTGTCCAGTAAATCTATGACCCATTTATTTATGTGCTAAACAGAGCAGGACTACGGCTGGCTCAGGCCTTCGGCTAGGTGCTAGGAATCTGGCAATGAGCTAAATAGACCCTGCCTTCTGTCCCTCCTTTGGGAAACACCTAATATGCATATAAATACACAAACTGTGGGAGTGCTAGCAAGGCAATGAGCAGAGTGCCCTTAGAGACCACTTGGGGTGGGATGGTCTAACCGTGGTGGTCAGGGAAGGTTCTTAGAAGAGCTGAGTCCTGAAGAAGGATAAGCCAACCATGCAAGAGGTTGAGAGAAGAGGACTTAAAACATAGAAAACAGCATATACAAAATGCTGTAACGGGAAAGAGCTTTTCCATGATTACGAAATTGAAAGAAGGCTAGAAAATAAGAAAGAAAAACAGAGAGAAAAAGAAAAAAAAAGAGATTAGGAAAATGGCAAAAATGATAAATACTAATAATTGCGATTTCAACGCATTATTTTTTTAAAGTACTTAAAATTTTTTTAAATTTATTTTCGAGAGACAGAGAGAGACAGTGCGAGCAGGGGAGGGGCAGAGAGAGAGGGAGACACAGAATCTGAAGCAGGCTCCAGGCTCTGAGCTATCAGCAAAGAGCCTGACGCGGGGCTCGAACCCACAAACCGTGAGATCATGACCTGAGGCGAAGTGGGACGCTCAACCAACTGAGCCACCCAGGCGCCCCTTAAAACATTTTAAAATTAGTTAATAGATAGAAAAATTGGAGGATTTTATACAAGTCTCAAATTTCCTATTGTCTTGAGAAACCTAGAGTTCTGGCAACACTGGGTCAACGCCGGGGGACGAGGCGCCAGCCTGTCAGCTCACCCTGTGGCCCGGTCCCCCACCCTTGATCCCCAACCCTGGCATGACTGCTCTTCTCTCTTGGCCTCGTTAGCCTCTGTCAGCACGTGGGAGTGCATCAGAAAACCGTTTCCGGGAGGAGACAGAAGAACAGGGTCATTTTGATGGGTGAGGGTCAGGGTAGAGTCTACACTGGCCTATGCTTTATTTTTCTTTTTCCGTTTCCTTTTTAATTTATTGAGAGAGACAGAGAGTGTGCACATGCAAGCAAGAGCACATGCAAGTGGAGGAGGGGCAGAGGGAGCGGGGGTGGGGAAGGGAATCTTATGTAGGCTCCGCGATCAGCTCAGAGCCCAGCTGGTCCCAGGCTCACTGTCGTGACTGTGAGACCATGACCGTTAGATCATGACCATGAGATTGTGACCTGAGCTGAAATAAAGGTTTGGATGCTTAGCTGACTGCCCTGCCCAGGCGCCCCTCTCTTGGTTACTCTCTAGAGGCCTTTTCAATTAGTTTAGTCCAAGGTCCCAGCCCCCGAGGTCTCTGAGCAGACTCCGCACGAGCATGTGGTCCAGCTCAGCAGAGAAGCAGTGGGTGCTCACGCTGGCCTTAGTCAGGTCTGAAACGCCGTGAGCTTAGCTGGTAGCCAAGCCACATGCAGATTCGGAGAGCTGACGTTTTAAAGTGATGTGATGCGTCACTGTTAATAACACTGAGCTTCTACTTTGGAAAAGCAGGTTAGTACGTCCTTTTGCTTTCCTGCCACAGAATACCCGCCGGACAAAGCAGCTGAGCACAGTCAGCAACCCCAAATCTGTGCCTCCAGTGACAGGCAATCCAGGGCTCAGGCCTAGGTGACACTCCATACTCTATCTGGCACTGGGCACTGCTGGTGGTACCGTACACCTAGCATGAGAGGGGCACTGCCATTTTTAGCAGCAATTAACTTAGAACAGCAGAGAGAAAACGTGTGGCGGGGAGGAGATGGGATGTTAGCGGTGTGAGCAAGCGCCTCGGAACTGCACTCATGCCAGGAGACAGATCTGGCCATTCAAAATTCTTAGAATACAAATCTGGCAAGTAAATGCCACTTATTCAAAAGCAATGTTCCACCCATGCCTAAAATGTGGACCCCGATCCACATAAGATCCACCTCTCACTGTCATGATTAGAAGCTCGCGGCGCAGGGCACACAGGTCTGGAGCAGAGGGGTTCTCTCTCCCGCTCTGCTGCGCTGGACGCGGGCCCCTGGCTACACACCTGCACGAGGAAGATCAGCTTAGGTCTCCTTCACATCTAGCAGATGCTCGGACGTCATCTGTGCTCAAAAATCCTGGTTTCCTCTGCTCACCAGGCAAATCCACTATTACAAGTGCAGCTAAGGGACGAGACTGAGTTCTCCTGGGCGCGCCTGCTCCCCTACGCGCACAGCAGGCGTGAGCACCGTGGTGAAGGGGCGTAGAAACGCGCCGGAGCGCAGCACGAGGGCGCATTATCCCACACAGGAACGTCACTGTCACTCATGAGAGCAACTGTGCCCGGCCCTGCGAGGCTGCCCTTGCCATCTAGGTGACAGCAAGAAGCAATCATGAAAATACACACGATCTTCAGCTTGCCCCTGCCCGCAGTCCGCTACGGCCCTCCCCTCCCGGCTGGGAAAAGAAGACAGCAGTCACAAAGTAGTTCAAGGATCTCCCGTTTCAGCCATCGGGCGTCACTTAGCAGGACTTTGACTCTATGCATTTCTGAGCCATGAGGGTTAGGCCGGGACCACGCTGGAAGGACGGACTAAAATTGGTGCCAAAGGGAAACTACATTCCACGGTGCGTTCCTAGCAACATAAAATAATTCAGATAAGAGGTTCACTGTCCGATCACATTACACCATGCTGGAGGTATAGAAGTCCATTGTGGAGTTAATATTTATCTTTAAGAATTCCTTTTCCTTTTCTTACCAGCTTAATGGCACATCATGGTAATAGAGGAATACTTTAGGAATTCTAAAAACTCATGGATTGTTAATCTGCAAAAATAACAGAACAAAGCCTGAGGAATAAGGAAAACAAAACTGTTGATCTGCAGAGAGAGTTTCAGAGAGCCTATTTAATTCCGCTTTTACGTTTTAAATGCCCCTACCCAACTTTGGAAAAATATTCATTTTTCCTCTTCTTTTCACTTACTGGCTCAGTATTAGAGAAACACAAGCGAAGAAGAGAGAGAAACAGTAGACGTGTGTGTGTGTGTGTGTGTGTGTGTGTGTGTGCGCGCGCGCGCATGTACACTGAGGGGCGATTACATGAACTTGTGGGATGCTTGCCCGGGTTATGGGAGCAGTTCTTAGCAGTCCACCAAGAATTCCCGGAATCAGAGTCAGTCCAGCCACTTTCTTCTAGGTCAGTGTCAACTTAAGCAGCCTCTAAAGATCAACAGGATCTTTCTCTGCACGTTACAATTTCTTGCTCAGTCTCTATTTTAAGGAAGAAACAGAAGAAACTGGATGATGAAATGAGGGGGAAAAAGCAAGAGAAAGGAAGGGGGAGAAGGAAGAGAAGGATGAAAGGGTGTTTGGACATGAACCGGGTGGAAGAGTCACAGAGAAGAGGGAGGGAAGAGGAAGGAGAGGAGGAGAGGGGGCGGGAGAGGAGGAGAGGGGGCGGGAGAGGAGGGGAAGGGGCGGGAGGGGCGGAGGGGCGGGGGCCTCCCCGTCTCCAGCGGCCGCTCAGCAGCTCAGGCCAGATGCGGCAGGACATTGTGTTCTCCGGAAAACAACCCGACGGCGCTCCCAAAGTAAACAGTTAATCCTGCTGTTTACCTTTTTAACATGATGAGATGTTAACAGGATGATTTCTCCTGCACAGAAATGTGGTTTTTATTCATTAAAAACGATATTTTCTCTTTGCTAAAATAAAAGTATGACATACAAACTGTCTAATATCAATGAACGGGAAGGAATAATCTTTATTTGCTAAAAGTGACTTAACTAAAGGATGCCAAAAAGCCTGAGAAAGGCCTTTTCTTTATTCACACATCCTACTTTTTTTTGGAAAATACCGCATTACTGGAATTAACCAAGCCAAACCAAAACAAAACCTGCTGTGAGCGTGGTCTACCCAGAGTAGGATTTGGTGTATTGCTCATGGAGACTATAACTGGGCCAAGACAAGAATAAGAAACAATCCCTGTTAAAATACCACCAGCACTCTTCACAGAGCTAGAACAAACAATCCTAACATTTGTATGGAGCCAGGAAAGACCCCTAATAGCCAAAGTCCTGTTGAAAAAGAAAAGCAAAGTAGGAGTCCTCACAATTCCAGACTTCAATCCGTATTGCAAAGCTGTGGTCATCAAGACAGCACGGTACTAGCACAAAGAATCAGAAGAGTACGTTTTAGGGGCACCTGGGGGGCTCAGTCAGTTGAGTGTCCGACTGCGGCTCAGGTCATGGTCTCGTGTTGATGAGTTCAAGCCCCGCGTCGGGCTCTGTGCTGACAGCTCAGACCCTGGAGCCTATTTCAGATTCTGTGTCTCCCCCTCTCTCTGCTTCTCCCCTGTTCATGCTCTGTCTCTCTCCGTCTCAAAAATAAATAAATATTAAAAAAAAAGAAGAGTACATTTTATATGTTAATACAAGTTTGTCCACAGAATAAGTTTTCGAAGCTACTCTCTTATTCTTATGCATTTTTATTTCTAAGGAGCCAACTGGATTCACGCGCAGTTGTAAGGTACGCTGTGGAGCTCGTGCACCCTTTGCCCGGTGTCCCCACCCGTGTACTGTGACACTAGAAATAACAGTACAACATCGCAGCTAGGGTACTGACGCGGGTACAAGCCACAGTCTTACTCAGATTTCAGAAAACCACATTTTATTTGTGCTAGTGTGCACGTGTTTGTGTGTGTGTGTGTGTGCGTGTGTGTTCAGTGCTGTACGGTTTTACTGCCTGTGTAGGATCCTAATGCAGCACCACGTCAAGACACTGAACAGTTCTAGGGCACCTGGCTAGTTCAGTCAGAAGAGCGTGCGACTCTTGAGTTTACGAGTTCGAATCCCATGCTGGGTGTAGAGATTACTTAAATAAAAATAAAAAGGAAAAAAAAGACACCGACCACTTCTATCACTATAAGAAACCTTTCATAACCCACTTCCCACTATCTTCCCACCCCCATCCCAACATCTAGATGCTATTAATCGGTCCTCCATCTCTAAAATTCTGCCATTTCAAAGCGTTATAAAAACAGAATCGTCTGGTATAGAATGGGATTTTTTCCCCTTCAGCACGGTCCCCTGGAGATTAATCCAAGCTATTATGCCTTTCATTTCTATAGCAGCTTTGAGACCGAATTTACATCAGATTCACCCTGTTAATAAAAACAGTAAGTAGCAAAATACGTATAAGAATTTACCATTTTAGCCATTTTAAGGTGTGCAATTCCGTGGCATTAAGTACATTCACAGTGTTCGGCAAGCATCAACACCATCTGTTTCCAGAATATTCTCTTTACCACAAAAGGAAATCCCAGTTGACTACGCAGCCTCCTCATCCTCCCTTCCCCCACGGCCCTAGAGACATGTGATCTCCTCTCTGTGTCTACAGCGTTGCCTGTTCTGGGCACCTCACGTGGACGGAATCACGCAGTATGTGTCCTGCCGTGACCGGCTTCCTTCCCCCAGCGGAACGTCTTTGAGGTTCATCCACACTGTGGCACGTGTCAGTGCACCCTTCATTCTTCCTGTGGAACAATGTTCCATTATATGGATAGACCATATTTTTGGGTTGTCTCCACTTTTTTATATTAAGGAAATAATGGTGCTCTGAACATCTGGGTAGAAGTTATGTGGATAGGCCTGCCTAATGGCTTAGTAGGCTGAGCGTTCAGTTACCCATTTGGGCTCAGGTCATGATCTGATGGTTCATGGGATTGAGCCCTTGCTGGGCTCTGTGCTGGCAGCGAGAGGCCTACTTCGGATTCTCTTTCTCAACTATTTTTAACTTTTTAAATTCTATTTTTAACTTTCTACAAGGTCTACACCAGTTTGCAATCCCAACAGTACATAAGAGTTTCTTTTCCTCTATACCCTCGTTAATACTGGTTGTTTCTTGGGGGTTTTTTATTTTAGCCATTCTAACAGGTGTGAGGTGGTATCTCACTGTAGTTATGGCTTGCATTTCCCTGATGACACAGAAATAAACCCACAACTATATGGTCAATTAATCTTTGAGAGAGGAGGAAAGAATATACAATGGGAAAAAGGCAGTCTCTTCAGGGAAAAAGAACAGTGTCTTCAACAAATGGTACTGGGGAAACTGGACAGCGAAATGCAAAGGAATGAAACTGGCCCACTTTCTTCTGCCATACATAAACTCCAAATGGTTAAAGACTTAAGTGTGACATTTGAAACCATAAAAATCCTAGAGGTGAGAATTGACAGTAATTTCTCTGACATGGAGCAACATTTTTCTAGATATGTCTCCTGAGGCAAGGGAAACAAGAGTAAAAACAAACTATGCAGACTACATCTAAATATAAAGCTTCTGCACAGCAAAAGAAATAATCAGCAAAACAGCAAGGCACCTACTGAACGGGAGAAGATATGTGCAAATGACATATCCGATGAAAGGTCAGTGTCCCAAATATGTAAAGTATCGATAAAACTCGACACCCAAAAACAAATAATCCAATTTAAAAACGGGCAGAATACATGCACAGACATTTCTCCAAAGAAGACAAACAGGCGGCCAACAGACACCCTGTGCCTGGAAGTTTCTCGAGGGCGGGGGGCATGTTTCCTACCCCCTACGTACTGACACAACGCTTAGCCCAGAGCTTTATACTCCACAGATGATCAGTGTATTCTTCGTACACCAAGTTGAATTAATCGATGAGTTTCTATTCAGACTTTTGGGGATAGAAGGCCTAAGACTTAGATCCTACCTTCAGGAACAATAACAGGAATTTAAAATGCTTTACACAGGTAATTCACAAGCTGAGATTTCCACACTGTTCTAATGGACAGCTGTGGGAAGAGAAGTATAGGATCCTAGTGAAATACTGAATTAAAACAAGATAAATGAAGGAAAGGAGAGAGGGAGGAAGGGAAGAGGGATTAGCTCAGAAAGTTTATTACTCAAAATGTCCCAAATTAACTCCGCGCCCTGGGCAGACGATGCTTTTGTTTTCTCTCATTAATTCCCCAACTCACTCTCAAATGAGGGGCCATTTGGGATGCCTGCTTTTTTATGTCTACTCGTCACTGAAACCTAAAGAGACAAAGGTTTATAACTGAGTAAGAAAAAAGGCACCAAGCAAAGGGCATAGTTTTGGTAGTGCCATAGATAAGTTATGGTATCCCATGGCTTCTTCTGGATCAGCACAGAATATTCTCAACCAGGGTTCTGCGTGGGGATCAAGCCCTAAAGCGCTACGGCTGCACCGCACGCAACGGAGGAGGGCCCTTCACTGCCTCTGAGATGGCACCAGTACGTACAGTCTTAGGAGAAACGAGAGACGGTCGTTTGAATGGGCGCCAGGGCTCCGCGCTCCCGAGAGGGAGCCGGTCCCCAGCAAATGGGCCTGGGAGTAAACAGCCGTACGGGGCGTGGTGAAACAACAGGGAACAGCACTTAATCATCACTCTTGGATGACCTGCTTCTGAATCAGGGTTTCACATTCTAGGTTGACTAACTGGCCTACAAACCAGTCCTGTCCAAAGCAACAGCTTATAAATCATCTGTTTATGAAGTACATGAACAAATTCTACCTGCTCTGACCCTACAAATAAAACGCAGATTACCTAGGCAAAGGGGTACTCATAAGGCTTTTTGATTTTTTTTTTACATACCAAGGTAACTTCTAATTTTTTCTGCAGTCCTAAGAATACCTGTTCTAGGAACAGTATCACTGAGAAAAATATTATATTGTTTAAAATTTTTTATAACAAGGTAACTTCATTTTCAGAGACTAAGCCATATTCAGTTTACGGTATCGAGAACAGACAAGGGCCATTTTTAGAAGACAAGGCTATTACTCAGAGAGAAGGAAGATTCTCACGTAAGAATCTGTTCCATCTCCAGCCCGCCCCCCGCCCCCCTCAGTCCACAGGACTTCACGCACATCCGCTGACCTTCCTCCCACCTTCGAGCCCACCCTCACCTTCCCACCTAACTTGGGCACCCGGGACACCCCGGGGTTGGTTTTCCAACGACTCCCGTGTCTCCTGCATCTGTGTGCTCTCCACACACCAGCTTCTGCACGCAGCAGGCTGGCACGCTGTGAAAGCTCAGAGCACTCTCCTCTCCCCCGCTGGTCTGCAGTGGCCTCTTCACCGCCAAACGTCTACACACTATGGGCCTCATTTATTTCCATTTCCTCACTTCTTAATCACTTTTGTGATAATTTATAAGTTTTTTGAAACAATCCCAAATTTACTAAAAGTTTTAACTACAGTACAAAGCATGTTTTTTCCTGATTCACTTGGGAGTAAGTTTGTACAAATAAGGACTTTCTCTTACGTAACTGCTGCACCACCACCAAGGGGAGGAAGCGAACGCTGACACATCCCTACACCTAACTCTCAAACCCCACTCGCGATCCACCCAGTGTCCCCGTCGTGTTCTTTGTAGCAAAAGGAGATCGTTCAGAATCACACACTGCATTTAGTTGTCCTGTCTCTTTAATCCTCTGCGATCTGGAAGGTTTCTCAGTCTTTCTTTGACTTTCACGCCCTTGACATTTTCAAAGGATCCGGGCCAGTAACTGTGTGGTACAGAAGCCGTCCATTATTGTTTGTCTGATGTTTTGTCCTGGAGGAGATTTAGCCCACGTATCCACTGGTAAGGAAAACACAAAACTGATGCCGTGTTCTTCTGAATCATTGGCAAACGATTTCAGTTTGTTCCAGCGCCGATGATACTCACTCACTGCTTGATTAAGATGATGCCCGCCAGGCTTCTCACTACAGGTTACTTTTCCTTCTGAGACTGAAAAAATACTATGTGGGAGATACTTTCAAAATAAGTAAATATCCTATTCCTGATCAAAACGTTGGTTCATTCATTTTTATACATCAGTGTGGACTCGTGGGTTCTTACACTCTGGGCTGCAATCCATAACCATCGTTTTTTCTCATGTTTGGATTGTGCCAGATTTTGCCAGCGGCAGCCTCGTGCAGGCTAAGTCCTGTTTCCTTCCAATATGTCTCCACCATTCTTTGAGAAAGTTACTTTCTGACCTAATGAAATGTTCAAAGCTCATCTTATATTTTCTCTCATCCAAACCTGAAATCAGTGATTTCACCAAGGAGCCCTGGTTTCTTTCAGATATTTAAAAGCTAATTTCTGGGTGCTAACTGTGCTCACTGATATGGGAGTATCACGACCTCAGGACCTCTTGGCAGACAGAACTCGGGAGTGTACACACACACACAGAGTAAAACAATTTACTTCTGTTTATTCATCCATTCATCCATCTTGAAATCTCTAAGTTTCTACTACAACCAGGTTAATTTTAGTTTCCCCTTTTCTACATCTGTAACTCAGAGGTACGTCAAATTCAACACATTGAAAACCAAACATAATTCTTCTAGTTCCCTCCAAATCTGTTCACCCACCTAAACTTCCCATCTCATTTAGTAATACCATTTATCTTGATCCTCAACCTTAGAATCCTTCTAGATTCCTCCTTTCCCCCCACCTTCCACATCCAATCATCCATGAGTCCCGCTTTTCCCACTTCTCCACTACCTCCAGGTGCGCGCCATCATTTTACCCCTCGGCTCGTCTTAACGGAGGAGGCGGACTCCTCGCTTTTCACACAGGCATTTACGTCACTTCCACTTGTCTTCAGAACCTTCCAGTGGCTTTTGTATCACACTCAGAAAAACTCCAAAGGCTTTGCTACAGCTTTCCCTACGTTCTCATGAGGCAGAACCCCGACCCTGTTCCATCTGCCTTCACGTACGTCTGAAAAGCCACACTGGCCCCGTCCATGTGTGCGGACACGCTAAGACGCCCCTGCCTCTCAGCCTTTCGTGCTCACCCTCTCTTCCCCTAAACACTCGCATGCTTTGTTCTCTCACCTCCTTTGGGGTTTTTCTCAAATAGTACCCCAACTATCCTGTCTGCAGGGCTTTACTGGATTCTTATGTAAAAATAGTAACCCCTGGACATTCAGTACCCCTCATCCAACTTTACTCAAGGTCATAACGACTCTACCTGTCTTATATTGTATCTCTGCCTGCTACCAGTCTTCCCCAGTGTAAGTTCCATTAGCACATAGATTTCATGGGTTTTCTTTTTCTTCCTTGGTCTTATTTATTGTGTCCCCAACCACCCGAACAACGTGTGACACAGAGTAGGCACACGGTAAATATTTGGTGAGTGAACATTTCCTCCTGGTCTTGTTAGTCACATTATGCAGTAGCTTAATATTCTATCATGCAGTATGTCATAATTAAATAAGTCTTCTTTAATGGATGTTCAGGTTGTTTCTTTTTCCCCCCATTATAAGGCACTGCTACCATGAAGAACAGTGTGTGTGAATTTGTTTGTTTTTCATGAATTAAATTTCTAAGAATTTTGGGGTTAAAGAGTTTATCATTATTGTTACACGTTATGTACTGCTCTCCAAGACAGTTGTAATGTTTACGAATTCCAAGAGCAATAATTGTGTGTAAAAGTCCTATAATTATTCTAAACATACATAATTCAGACTGTGAAGCATGGCCGAGGCGTGTGACACAAGGCTGCCCTGCCCTCCCGTCCTCCGTCCCCCTCGCGCCCACGTGCCCTCACAGATGCCCGCTGCGGCTTGTTTTTACACATCCCGCCGCAGTTTCTCTCTCTCCCCCTCACTCCCTGTCTCTCTCTCCCTCTGTGTAAGTGTATATTCTACAAAGAACACAGCGCACTTCAGAGCTGCTCCTGGTCTCGTAGTCCTTCTCCCGAATCGGTTCCTCGAGGGCTCCCTCATCCCTCTTCCTGTGACTGCGCAGAGAGCTGTGTGACGCTGCATTCCATGCATGTACTATGATTTAACCATCTAACAGCCTAAATGCTCACTTTCAACCGTCCAATGCTGACCGTTCAGGCTGTTTTCACGCTCGCTACCCTGAACAGCGCGGCAAAGCGTAACCTCGTGGGCAAGCACCTGCAGGACGAGGCCCAGGAGAGGGGCTGCTGGGCCCAGAGTTCGTGTAGGGACAGTGCACACTGCTGCACTCTGACAAGTGGCCTCAATTAAACCAAGGGTAAAAAAAGGGAGACAAACAGAAACACAGACTCTTACCTAGAGAGAGCAAATTGATGGGTAACAGGAGGAAGTGGGGGTAGGGAAGTACATGTACACTTATCAAGGAATTGCTGAATCTCGACACTGTACACCTGGAATGAATATAACACTATGTTAACTATACTGGAATTAAAAAATTTATAAAAATTTAAAAAGAAGTAGTTTCCATTAATTGTTGCTTCTAACAGCCCGATGTTACCTATCTTATGTGTTTTTGTGAAAAATAAAGGAATTAACTCCCACCCAGCACTTATTTCCCACCTGACTCTCATGTCCTGGTCTCTCTTCCACTACAAGTTCATTTCCGATTTATTTTTTTCAGCTCAGTGTTTAATGGGACCTCTGTCTCAAGAAAGCCATACTGAACTCTAGACTCCCACTGCGGAACCTGCAAGTCCCCCCAACCTCAGTAACTGACGACCACCAAACCGATAACCGCCCGGCCACCCTCACTTTCCCTCTGTCACTCCACGCCTAGTCATCAGCAAGTAACATGCACGCCATCTTAACACAGATCCCAACCTTTCAGCTATGAACACCCGCTCATTAGCACTCTGGTCCAGCCACCGGTCTCCCCTGTCTGATCTGCTGACCGGCCTCCTAGCTTGTTTCCTGTTTCTATCTTGTGCCTCCACATTCCATTTGATCTAGAGCAGCCGGAGCAATCTTTCCAAAGTACAGATCAGGTCGCATCAATTCAATCCCACACTTAAAACCTTAAGTTTCCTCATCACACTCTATACTCATCTGGCATGGCCCCCCGGTTCACTAAGCCCTAGCCACACTAGCTACCTTTCTGCTCCTTGAAAACACCAACTTCATTCTTTCTTTCCAAGAGCTGATCTCCTTGACTGGGAAGTGTGTCTCCCAGAGCTTTTCCCCAGTAGCCCCACCTCTTCATTCAGGTCCGACATCGTGTGGCTCAGTTTTGGTGTGCGTGGGAGTCCTTGTAAAGGACCAGCCACCAGCACTCTGCCTTCAGTACATCCAGACAGACGGACGGTGGTGCCCACGGTTTCCAGAAATGAGAATACCATACCCTAAGCCTGTGTTGACACTGTGCTTAGAATTTACTTAATTTTTAAGTTTATTTATTTATTTTGAGAGAGAGAGAAAATGAGTGCATGGGAGGGGTAGAAAGAGAGGGAGAGAGAATCCCAAGTAGGCTCCACACTGCCAGTGCAGAGCCCAATGGAGGGCTTGAACTCATGAACTGTGAGATCATGACTGAGCCGAGACCAAGAGTTGGAGGCTTAATTGACTAAGCCACCCAGGTGCCCATGTGCTTAAAGTTTAAATAGCACAATTAAAAAGCATCTACACGTCACTGACTATGATGAATGACCTCAAAAAGTATGTGCAGTTGAATAAAACATATCCTGGAAGAAGACATTTAATAACAGACTGGCAGGATGTGTGTGGTATTGTGTTCCAAGGTCACCGTAGTGTATGGCTGAATTAAGATTTCATTTGGGGCAGGAAGGAAAGTCTTTCCATTTTGAATAAAACTGTTCAAAGATTTTTCATGGCAAATGCTTTTTTTGTATGTTATATGTAGGAAACATTTCATTAATAATGAATTGCAGCTTTCTCTAAGTTAGAAGATTAGTTACAAAAGGATGGGTTAGAACACTAGATAATGCTGAAAAGAAAATAAAGAGTATTGTATCTTAGTCATCTCAATATTACCATTTCTATCACAGATACGTAGATATGGGCTGAATTTGGCTTAAAATACATTCCTCTTTAAAAAAGCACCCCACAGTTTGTGGATGTAAAATTCATGTTTTAAGGCCCTCATAAAATTCAGCAGATATCCGGTACGTATTGGCTGAGAAAACCAATATGCTAACAAGGGCCGCCCCTGCAGTAAAAAAAAAAAATAAATAAATAAAAAATAAAATAAATAAGAGTATTCTAGATTCAGCACACAAGATTCAATATGCCCAAACCCTGACATGAATAAGATCCATTCCAAGACCTTGATCGTCTCCCAAACTTACAAAGATTGAGAATACCTGAACATACTCTTGTTTCCACCCAACCACATTTTGTGGAGTTTTCCAAGAAGACTCACATAATTCAAAGCTGACTTTTAAACTTTCACTAAAGTTTCCTTTCTTACCAAGTACCTTTTTTAAAATAATAAACACAAACACTTCACAAGAGGAGAGGCCCCAGAGGAAACGTTGCAGAGGCGGGTGGGGCCACCGGCCCGGCCGCACGAGCGAGTCCCAGGCCCGTTCTCAGCCCGACGGAGTCCGCGCCGCTCCCCACGCGCCTTGCAGGGGCTGCAGGGCTGCTCTCAGACAAGGCTGTGAAGGCGAATCCTGCATGTCACAGGCCACTCCGGTATGTGCACGGGAACCGCGGGGCCCAGAGCGCCACACCAAGGCCCGTCACTGCCACGCAGATCTGCCGTTGCTCCGAGACCCAGCGCCTAAGCCAGGTCACGTCTCCCAGAAGTGCTGGCTTCCTCTCCTCTGCCCAGTCTGCTCGCAAACACTCCATCTCACTTCACCACTCAGCAGGAAGTCGTCTTGGGAATCTGTCCATTTCTAAGCCAGCTCTTCCACGTGCTGGGCCGGGTGGAGCCAAGACAGCGGGCAAGGTTTCCGTGCTGGGTGGGAGCCAAGTTCCTGGGCTCCGTTAGGTCTATCCTCTCCTGAGAGTGTGTCCTTGCCACCTTAGAGGCTGAACAAGGAAGAGCAGCTCTCACACACGTGGCCTCCGTTTGTGTGTGCTTTCCAGGGCCACGTTTTTCACTTAAACGTTTTAAGAACTATTAAGGGCTTAGTACTTACTGTTAAGCACTTCCTGTTGAATAACTTCACCATCACTGAGTGCTTATCTGCAATGGTCATACTCTTTAAAAATGTCTCATCTAACGAAGGCGTTCAAATAAATTTTTGGAACTGAATTTTGCTTCGAGATAAAGCAGAAAATGAATCTAAGACAAATATCATAGAAATAAAAAATATTCAGAAATGACGTAAGCGCACGCACAGGAGCAGCACAGTCCTGGCCAGAAGCGCCGGTCAAGCCTGGGCCCGGCAGTCAGCCCACCCTCCGGGTCAGGCTGCGGCGTGAGGCTCAAGGAGAAACTGACTTTAATGAGTATCTTTGCTGAAATCACGGTATATAAAGATGTAGGTTTTCTTCTTAGGGACACAGTGAGTCAGAGTATGAAGTCTTCTCTCTCACTTTTATATTTGAAAAAGTTCTTTTCTCTTTGCTTTTAAGAGCTGCATCTGGGATCTAGATGAGAATCTAGAGTTGACTTGAGGTATTTTTAACTTAAGTTCACTGTGCTTTTTTCCAAGTCATACTATTGTCATGTACCCTGAATATGTCTCATAGATATTAAGTGACAGTCATGATAAATCCAATTAGTAAAAGCTCGCTCTCGGTCTCCTTTCCGTCTCTTCTCAATCACATTTAGTGAGTGTCGGCCCTGCACCAGGCCCTGCTTCCTGGGGTAGGGTTGCAAACCTCAATGAAACAAATTTCTTTTACTGATGAAATCTGCAGTCTTGGGAGATCTACAGATACACTCAGATTTTACTTTCAGGTAGCTCATACAATATGCCCCAAGTGGGGAAAAGTAAAAAAAAAAAAACAAAACCAAAAATCCAAAACTCTTAGTTTATAATTCAACACACAGACACGAATCAGAATGGTTAAATAAAAAATCACTGAAACAAAAGACCGAAAACACCACTACTGTAGAGGTTGCCGAGCAGCTGTGTCAGGCACACATTGCTGCTGGGAGTGTAAGCGGCGCTGCGGCTCGGGAGACAATTTGGCAGTTTCTCATTAAACCAAACGTGTGACGGCCTCATGACGCCGCCATTGTGCTTCTAGGCCTTTATACTGGAGAAATGAAAACTCAGGTTCACACAGACACCTGTACGTGGAAGTTCACCGTAGCTTTATTCGTAGTCACGTTAATCAATCCGGCTGCCTTCCAAGAGTGGGATGGTAAGCCAGACCGCGGCAGATCTGTACCACGGAGCACTAGTCCGCAAGAGACAAAAACAAATCACTGATACTTGCAGCAACTTGGATCAATCTCCATGGAATTATGTTGAGTGAAAAAAGCCAATCCCAAAGCTTATGTACTGCATATTTATACAGCGTTTATACGATATTCTTGGAAGGAGACTATTAGAGAAGTGGAGCACGAGTGCAGTGGTGGCCGGAAGGGCGGGGCCCACGGGGAGGAGGGCGGGGCCCACTGGGGGGAGGGAGGCTGAGAGGGACAAGCACGTGGTTATCAAAAGGCCGCAGGAGGAGAGTGTTGAAGATGGTTAGCGTCTTGACTGTGGCGGCGCATACACGCGCTGATACATGTAGTAAGATTGCTAAAACTGCACACACAAACGCACACACAAGACAAGTAGATTATACCAGTGAAATATACTGGTCGCGATTTTGTACTATAGTTTTAAAAAATGTTAACTATAGGGGAAACTAGGTAAAGAAAGGATGCATGGGGTCTCTCTAGTATTTCTTAGAACCAGATGTGACTCTACAACTATATCAATAAAAATAAATAAAAATTTACTTAAATAAATTTTTAAATAAAAATTTAAAAAAGACAAAAACACCCAAAATAACACAATGTTAAAAACTTTACTGAACACATTTATAAGATTCACTACCAAAATATGCCTGTGGGCTCTGTCTCAGACAATAATTAACGTTACTATCGTTTCCATCATAAAGACACAAGAAGATTCAAAGTGAGCATCTGTCCAATTAACATCTTTCTATCATAACTTTGATTTGGTAATAAAGCAAGTTTACGCATCTATAATACTTATAGAGACTTAGAACCCGAAGATGTTTATTCACAAAGGACACGATGGAACCTTACCAGTCATGTCCCTCCATGGTATTATGTGAGCTGCTTTCGTTCACTGCTCGGGAAGGTCTAGGAGATGTGTCCAAATATCTGAGGTAAAATGTGGACTCATGGACTCATCTCTTCCAGTTCTGATCCAAGTGGTAACACTTTACTCTTAAAATAAACGAATAATAGTTCTACATAGTGATATCTGACTAGAAGTGAGTTTTCTTCCATCTTTTTCTTTTTCCTTTTCTGGTTTACTTCACATTTGAAATCTACTTTTCCACATCTTTATACCTGTTTTGCTTTTTAAATTATTATTTCCATGTCTAATCTTAAGAAAAAAACAATCGACATCATTCTATGCACAACAGGTCGCATGGCGTGAGGTTCAACAACAGCAAGTTGTAACACTTCTCGTTTTCACGCTCCTACTGGTTGTCATCATGCCTCTCCTGAAGAAAAAGCCTCTCAGTCCTTTCATAGTCCCCCACACAGCTACAAAAGGCAAGAGGTGGCACTGAAATGTTCAGTAACGTTTACTTGTTTTCTTCATCAGAGAATCTGAGCAACTTTCTGACTGAAAAAATGACTTTTGGTTTAAAAAATACGTTTTTGAGGAGGGGCACCTGGATGGCTCAGTTAGCTAAGCGTCTCTTGATTTCAGCTCAGGTCATGATCTCATGGTTTGTGGGTTCGAGCCCTGTGTCGGGCTCTGTGCTGGCAGCTCAGAGTCTGCTTGGGATTCTCTCTCTCCCTCTTTCTCTGCCCCTTTCCCACTCTCTCTCTCGCTCTGTCAAAAAAAAAATTTTTTTTTAAGGGGAGTCTGGCTGGCTCAGTAGAGCATGTGACTCTTGATCTCAGGGACATGAGTTCAAGCCCCATGTTGGATGTGGAGCTTACTTAAAAAAAATAAAAATAAAAATGTTTTTCTAAACACCTGATTACAGACACCTGTTTCAATAGCTGGGTTCTTTACAAGTGGAGCTGACAGTAAATCACTCATACTTCAAATAAAAAGTCATAACTTGTATTTTTTCTATTATCCCTACCAGTACAGGTTTCCATTCCAATGAATAAGAAGAACTATTCTTATCCTATCGCCAGTGGTTCTAAATGATCACTGTTCTAGTGAGCTGTAGAATGTGAAACAACTTAGCTGCTATATTTATAAAATCAAATTACCCTACGCTCTTATTTGCTTTAAAGGCTCAAACTCAAAGGGAGCTGGTTTCGAGTTCTAGCTGGGCCTGAGACAAGTCCTCAGTCGTTTGCCTGACACTTTCGGCGGAGTCTTCTGAGCAAGGGGCGCACTCACACGCACCTCTTTCCATTACTGCTGCGTGGAGCGCCGCCGGCAGGTCCTACACGGACAGTTTGTGCGCTTCCTCTCACTGGTTCCTCAACAAATAAAGACAAGCACAAGCACCTGGCGTACTGCAGATTCCCAACCAAATTCTCCTCTCCCCGCTGAGTACACAGTCAAATTGAAATGTTGCATAGAATGAATGAAGACAGTTATAGTTTGCTGACTTTGTTTGGGCTAGGAACAAAATGTTTCATGACCTCAACTTAGAAAAAGAAGTATTATTATAAAAAAAGGCCAGAAGAGGGTGGCTGGTTGGCTCAGCTGGGTCATGAGTTTGAGCCCCACATCGGGTGCATAGATTACATACGTAAAGAAATAAATAAATAATTAATTAAAAACACTAGAAGAGGGGCGCCTGGGTGGCTCAGTCGGTTAAGCCTCTGACTTCAGCTCAGGTCATGATCTCATGTTCGTGGGTTTGAGCCCCGTGTAGAGCTCTGGGCTGACAGCTAGCTCAGAGCCTGGAGCCTGCTTCGGATTCTGTGTCTCCCTTTCTCTCTGCCCCTCCCCGTTCATGCTCTGTCTCTATCTTAAAAATAAATAAAACATTAAAAAAAAATAAAAAGACTAGAAGAGCGGTGCCTGGATGGCTCAGCCGGTTTAGTGTTGGGCTCTTGGTTCTGGCTCAGGTTATGGTCTCGCAGTTTTGTGAGTTGGAGACCACATCAGTCTTCGAGCTGACAGCATGGAACCTGCTTGAGATTCACAGTCTCCCTCTCTTTCTGGGTCTCTCCCACTCACGCTGTGTCTCTCTAAAAATAAGTAAATAAACTTTAAAAATAAATAAATAAATAACTAGAAGATATCATACAAAATGATTATAGAGAGGGTGGAATTACAACAATTTTTCTATTTGTGCAAAATTTGAAAATTTCTATGGTGTCACTGTATTGCTTTTATCATTTAAAGTTAGACTAAAAATACCAAGGAGCCGGGCTGTCACTTGCACGGCCTCATTACTTGATGCACAAACAGTGAGGGCGTGCAGTGTTGAGCAATGTTGTTTGTATTCTGAGTTTTGCCAAGCCTAGCGATGCCTGGGTGCCATGTGTTAACTCTCAAATTTCAGAGGAGCCAAAACTTTGCTGTTTGTTTGAAAAAGATGGTATGGTAGTTCAACTGGGTATTTCACTATCAGTAGAGTCAGTCATATTACAGAACATGTCAAAATAGAATTAAAATGTAAATAGCTGTTATGGTACGTAATGAAAAAAGTTGTGAATAAACATTTCCTAACCCCCTGCCATTTTTCTAAAAATAGTCCATTCCAAAGGGTTTAATTCAAAATATGTTCCATTTGGGCGTTGTGGGGGGGACGCGTGTGCAGAATTCTCTCTTACATCTGTGACTCCTGCAGAAATATCTGGCAGTACATTCAGTTCTGTGTCTCCAAACCTCACAGGGGCGATTTAAAAATCATATTATAAATGCTCATGGTTATCATCACTTAACTAATCTAAAGCAATAAAACTGTTGGCCCTTTCGTCTTCTCAGATCATCCCTAGGTAATGGCTGAATGCTGGGCTACGGTCTCATTACGTGTCACGGAGTACATTTCATACAAACCAAGGAGCTGTATGAAAACTGCATTTTGACTGTCTGAATTTTTGTTTAATTGTAAACTTTGAAAAGTCAAACAAGAATTATTCATCAGTTCTTCATTCCGCTTATATATTTTAAGCAAATAAGATGAAATCTATGTCCATTTTCAAGATACAAGTTTCCTTTTTCACAACTTGCCAGATACATTTATTGTGATTTGTGAATCCAGTAGTCTTCTGTGTTACTTTTCACTCTAAAAATATGCAATCACAGTTATGTGGTTTTTAAAATCCATTAACTAACTCATGAAGTATGCAATATTAGGAGGTAAGACCCAAGTGATTATAGACAAATGCCTACATTTTAATTTTCAGAACTGCTTATAAATTAATCCTAATACAGGATTCCTTAAAATACACTGTTATAACTAAGTTCAAAGCCCTAATCAAAGACTGTGTCCTTTCTTCTCCCGGTGTTACAAGGTCCGGGGGCGGTCCCAGTTCAGGTCTGGAGGCCGCCTCAGGAGGAGCAGAGACTTGGGCTCCCGCTTCCCCTCTACCATCCAGGACCTACATGAGCGTCAGCAGTCTGAGCGGTCGGAAGCGCCCGGCGCCCTCCCTGGGGTGCGCCTCAGTCTGCTTCTGGCTCCCTCCCTTCCCAGGGCGCCCCCCCCCCCCCCACTGCTCCTGCGGAGGCCTGGCCGAGTCACGTTTCTGCTCTTCCTGGCCTGGAGGGCTCCCTTTAAGGCCTCCATTTCAGCAGGACTAGAGCACTGTCTTCCTTCCAGTGGTTACAGCTGTTTTATGTCTTTTGACTCGCAAGTGCTAGTAAATGGACTTGATCTATATGTCACATAACTAAGCACCATCATGTCGCATTAGCCACACATGTTCACCCAAAGTGCACGGGTTACAGGTCAAGTGACATTAGCTGAGTGAGAAATCAGCAGTCTTTTCTCCAGCACACTTAGCCCACAAGTACCTCTCCAGGCTGGATGTGTGAGCTAAGATGAACGTGTGGGTCACTGAGAGAAGCGACATTTCCTCTAAGCTCTACCACTCTGGGAAGGTCAGGTCTACACTCGTAAGAAGGCAGCTCCGAGTTGCCCTCGGTGAGTATGTCTGTTACATGTACAATCAATAATGATATTTCACAGCGATCTGAAGCTCGCGAGCACTTTGCACGCTCTTCAACACTATAAAACAGTGAGTAAATGTCTAATAAAAATATTATTCTCTCTGCTTAACAGTGAGAAAACTAAAGCTCAGAAGCAGTAATTGAGTTGCCCAGTGTCATAAGAGCATGTGGAGCACCAGAGCTGACCCTGGGATTCGGTGACTTTAAATACAAATGCTCGAGACTTTCCCACCTCTCTCTATTACTTTTCTCAGGATGTACATTAAAATTAGTTTCATCCATATTTTTATACTATTTACACTTTTTCATTATCTGCTTTCTATTTGCCCTGGTGTGTTCATTCTCTCACCTGCAAACCAAAAACCCCAGTATCCAGGTTGTGATTTTTACTGTACTTTGGTTCACAAATTTGGTATACTCTCTGTATCATTTTGGAATTCAACATATCTGAGAGACAAAGTCTGCAGAGAAATCCCAACGTTTCTAAATGTCACATGATTTTACCACATGGGACAACAGATATTTTATCTGAAAATTAATACATTAAGCCCTGTAATTTTACACATTCTTTTCTGTTTGTAGTTCAAAAATACACAAGCATAGACTTGTACCTTCAAGTACTATTTTGATGTGTGGGGTAGGAAGTTGAAACAGTAGTAAACAGTGGCTGAAAATTCTCTTAACCTTCAAAGGAAATACAAGACATTAAAAAAATTAAGCTATTTGTATAGGCCATGGGTTGGCAAACAATATCTATGGGCCAAATACTGCCTGTCACCTGTTTCTGTAGATAAAGTTTTATTGGAACATCACAGTGCCCATCTATTTACACATCAGTGTCTACTGCTTGCACACTACAACAGCTGAGTTGAGTGACTAACAGACACTGTGGAATGGCCCACCACACCCAATACACTGTGTTTGCCGACTCCTGGTCGACATAAACGACAAAAAAATTAAGACCTACTATGTGGCAGGCACCTCATCTTTGTTACCTCATTTATTTATTTATTAAAATTTTTTTTAAATGTTTTTATTTATTTTTTTGAGAGAGAGAGAGAGTGTGAACAGGGGCGGGTCAGAGAGAGGAGTCAACAGGATCTGAAGACAGGCTCTAGGCTCTGAGCTAGCTGTCAGCACAGAGCCCGACGCGGGGCTCGAACCCACAAACCGTGAGATCATGACCTGAGCCGAAGTCAGACGCTTAACCTACTGAGCCACCCAGGCGCCCCTGTTACCTCATTTAATTCCCTAGACAATCCTGTGAGGTGGGTGATAGTAGAGTACCTATTATAGTAACCCAGGTAATTCCTAAATCTGTAATATAGTCATGCATTCTTCTGGGGAAAAAGAAAGTCGACGGGGAAGAAGGGAAAAATCAAGGACAATTTCTTCTTAGGAGACCTACCCAGGCTGGGACCTTATCAACGGCGGCTATGTCTTTCGAACAGCTTCTCTCGTAAAGAATCTTAGCCCTTGGGGCGCCCGGGTGGCTCAGTCAGTTGAGCAGCTGACTTTGGCTCAGGGCATTTTCTCATGGATCATGGATTCAAGCCCCATGTTGGGCTCTGTGCCGACAGCTCAGAGTCTGGAGCCTGTTTCAGATTCTGTGTATATCTTTCTCTGACTCTTCCCTGATCACGCTCTTTCTTTCTTTCTTTCTCTCTCTCTCAAAAGTAAATAAACATTAAAAAATAAATAAAAAAAGAATCTTAGCCTTCATCTTTTCACGACTTAATCATTTAGTGCTTTTCAAAGGAGTAAGCTCACTTTTGCATATAAATTAAATTTAAAAGGAGGATATATTTTCTACTTTCCGATGAGACTGATCTAGGAAGTAGCTGAAGCCCACAGACTCCTGGCTACATTAGAACTGGCTAGATTGATTTCTCCTTTGATCTCCCAACAAGCTACATAAGAATTCAATAAACACTGTCCATCCAAAACGTCTTCCACTTCCCATTTCCATACTCATATTATATATGTTCATTTCTATCTTTATTTCATTCTTCATTTCTATATTAACATTTTTAGCGATCATTTAAATAGGAATATGTATAGACATATATATATTCGCTTCTAGCTACTAATGATTCCTGAATAGTTAAATTTTGCCTATAGTCAGAGTTCAACTCATGAAAAGCTGCAGCCATATGAACCCTTCTGTTTACCTTACTCAGAAATGGCTGGGTAAATAATTTTCTACCTCCTATAGGACGATGAGTCTTTGCTGTGGCTAGAGGAAAAACAACTTTCTCCACCCAGATGGGAAAACAGTCTAGCTCTCTTTAGAAGTGTCATTCAAGGAAGCAAAATCTGTGAAGGATGGCCAATTTAACAGGGAAAGCTATCTCTATTTTTGAGTTCCTTGTTTGTTTTCAAGGATGGACCTCAGGGAGTTCCTGTATTTTCACAGCGCCATTCTAAATCACATCCCATGCCAGACTGAGTGAGTTCACGTAAACACAGTCAGCGGGGTCATGAGTAACCGAATCTGCCGCCATCAGAAGCGCTCTGCCCCGCGCAGGAGACCTGCGCACTAGCAGGCGGCCGGGCGAACATTAACCAGCTGCAGCTGCTGCAGTGCTATAAAAAGAACTAATGAAAACACAAACACGAAATCTCTAGTCCACCTCAGCCGGTACGTCAGGCCTGCACAAAGACAAACCTCGCCAAATACTCTCTGTGAATGAGCTGGCCGGGCCTGCTTTTCCGAGGCTGTTTACCGAACAGCGTGCGCACGGACTCGCGGAGCGCGAGGTGGGGGAGGGCAGGGGTCCCATGATCGGCTCGTGCACGGAGCCAGCTTGCTGCAGGCTCTTGCATGTGACTCCATCATAAACAGGGTGCAGACACAATTTTCAAAGGCTGGGCGAAAGTCCTTTGAGCAATTTCTTAAACACACACACAGACACACACACAGACACACACACCACTTTGAATACTTAGGTTTTTGTTATGAAAATGTATCATTAAATCTGAGATAAACTGATGCCTTATCAGATACTCTAAATTCTTTATTATTTTTTTTAAATTTATTTTTGAGAGAGAGAGAGAGCAAGAGCGAGAGCGCAAGAGCGAGAGCAGGGGAGGGTCAGAGAGAGAGGGAGACACAATCTGAAGCAGGCTCCAGGCTCTGAGCTGTCAGCACAGAGCCCGACGCAGAGCTCAAACCCAGGAACCGTGAGATCATGACCTGAGCCGAAGTCGGACGCTTAACCGACAGAGCCCCCCAGGCGCCCCCCAGATACTGTAAATTCTTAACTAAATGTAAATAATTTCTTATTGAGTTACTTCCCAAGAGGAAGCAATCTTCTGACGAAGAAATTATCACTATTTTCATTCTTTATACAGCCTAAAAGGTCCAGACTTTTAGTCAGTGCTAGAAGGGATCATGGTGATTTTCTCCCATCTTGTAATGTCACGAATGAATCCTCTGGGGCTCAGGGGACCCGCAGCCTGCCTGCTTTAGACCACACTGCCTGGTGGCATAAAACACCTGGATATCAGGGCACCCGGAACCGTTTCTCTACTCCACCTTGCACCCGATGTGGCTAAGTGAACAGAGCCAAGAATAAAATGAACGGAGTGCCTGGCCTACTTCATAATACCATGGGTTTTGACCTGAATCTTCTAATGTATGAGGTTATTTGCGATGTCAACTGAAAATTTAGGGAGTTTCCTTGGCACTTCTTCATGTCCTTGAAAAGGCTGAAAGTGTTATTCAATCAACTCTCCTGCTGGATAAAAGGGTGTTTGCCTTGGCTACGCAGGGCTGACATTCGGTGCCCGAGACGTTAATCTGCAGCACAGATGCTAATTCCTATGTCACCGCCACCCTCCCCAGAACTCCGGCCGCACTTCCATCTGCCTGTGTGACATCCCACTAGGGTGTCCTGTCATCACCCCGATTGCTACATTCCGCTGAGGCGCTCACATGCAAATTAATGTCAGCCACCAAAGCACAGATCCAGGAAGCTCAGAGAACACCACGCATGGTAAATGCCAAAAAACAAAACAAAACAAAACAAAAAAACAACCCAAACCCTAAAACCCTACACCTCGCCATATTATTTTCAAATCACAGCAATGAAGATAAAGAAAAAAATCCTTAAGAGCCAGAATGGGTAAACAAACAAACAAACAAACAAAGCAGTTTACCTATAGATGAACAAAGCTAAGAAATATACCTAAATTCTGCCTCAGAAACCACTCAAACAAGAGAGTTAAATGAAATATTTACAATGTTGAGAGGAAAAAAACCCACAACCTAGAATTCTGTACTCAGTGAAATTATCCTTCAAAAGTAAAGAAGAAATACTTTCTCAGACACAGAAAAATTGGAGTAATTTGTAGCCAGTAGACCTGCCCTGCAAGAAATGTTAAAACAAGTTCTTCGAAAGAAGTAAAATATTCTAGGTGGGAAACTTGGATCTTCAAAGAAAGGAAGGAGCACCAAGAAAGAAAGGAATGAAGTTAAAAAAAAAAAAAACCCATTTATCTTAATTCTTTTTAATTTTTTAATTTTTACTTATTATTGAGACAGAAACAGAGCAAGAGAGGGGGAGGGGCAGAGAGCGAGGGAGACACAGAATCCAAAGCAGGCTCCAGGCTCCGAGCTGTCAGCACAGAGCCTGATGCAGGGCTCGAACGTGTAAACCAGGAGATCCTGACCTGAGCTGAAGTCAGACACTCAACCAACTGCACCACCCAGGTGCCCCCATTTATCTTAATTCTTAATCTAAGAGATAACAGTGTGCTCAAAATAATTACAGCAACAATGTATTCAATTACATGTCTGTAGATATACCTTACATATATACGTATGTACATGCTTGTGTATGCTTATGGGTAAGTGAAATGAATGACAGCAAAGAAGGAATTAGATGATAAGGTAAACTACCTGTGAAATGGTCGGTGTTATTTTATAGTAGACTCGTATTAGTTTTAAATATGTACTGCAAATTTTAGGGCAATCACTTAAAAAATATTTTTTAATTAAAAAAAAGAAATATAACTGACATGCTAAGAAAGAAAAAAAGGTAATCATATAAAATGCTCAAGTAAAACTCTAAAAGGCACAAAAGAGTGGGGGACCAAAAGGAAAAAACAATGGCAACAAATAGGAAACAGCAATGAATGTAGAACATAGTAATCCAACAATCACTAATCGCTCTGAATGTCAATGACCTAATTGCACCAATTAAAAGACAGAGATTATCAGAGAGGATCAAAAGAGACGACCCAACTATATTGTCTAGAAAGAACCCACTTTATTTTATTTTATTTTTTTTTAGAACCCACGTTAGGGGCGCCTGAGTGGCTCAGTGGGTTAAGCATCTGACTCTTGGTTTCAGCTCAGGTTATGATCTCAGGGTTTCATGGGCCCGAGTCCCATGTTGGCTCGTGCTGGTGGTGCAAAGCCTTCTTGCAATTCTCTGTCTCTCTCTCTCTGCCCCTCCCCAACTCATGCTGTCTCTGTTTCTAAACAAATAAAGTACATAAATAACTTTTAATAAGAAAAAGAACTCACTATAAATATAAAGACACATGTAAATATAAAGACATATATAAAATCACCAAGACAGACCACAGTCTGGGCTATAAAACACACTGTAACAAATTTTAAAAAATAGAAACTATACAGTATTTGCTCTCAGTGGAATTAAACTAGAATTCAGTAACAGATAACTTGAAAATCCCAAAATACATGGAGATCAAAGAACAAACTTGTTGTTTTTAAAATCTTTTTAAAATGCTTATTTATTTTTGAAAGAGACAGAGTGCAAGCAGGGGAGGTACAGAGAGAGAGGAAGACACAGAGTCCGAGGCAGATTCCAGGCTCTGAAATGTCAGCACAGAGCCCGATGAGGGACTCACAAACTATGAGCCGGAGCCAAAGTTGGATGCTTAGCTGACTAAGCCACCCAGGCACCCCAAGAACACGCTTCAAAGAGAAATTAAAAAATATTTTAAAATAAATGAAAACGATGCAGCTACGAATCCTCTACCCAGCAAGCCTGTCTTTCAAAATAGAAGGAGAGATAAAGGTGTTCCCAAATAAACAAAAATTGAGAGAATTCATGACCACCAAACCAGCCCTACAGGAAATCCTAAGAGGGACTCTATGAGGGAAAGATTGCAAAGAATACAAGGTGCCAGAGACACCACTATAAACATGAACTCTAGGGAGAACA
>PJEM01014789.1:0-33219 GCA_004023845.1 Helogale parvula | reverse complement strand
GGAAAGAGAGCGGAGATGAGTGAGGGACACAGATCAAGGGAGACTACTGAATACTGGAGACGAACCATGGACTGAAGGGGGAGGGGGGGAGAGGGTGATGGTCATTGTGGGGGGCACTTGGGGGGGGAAGCACTGGGTGTTATATTATATGGAAACTAATTTGACAATAAACTATTTTTTTAAAAAAAATAAAATAAAATATAGTTTTAAAATTGAAAGATGTAGGTCGCAAATCATTTTGTCTAATTCTATGGCTTTTCATCAAATCTAAAATCTCAGCGTGGCTGGACACCTATTCCACATGAGTGGGCATGCTTCTTACATATCCATTAGGTAATCTCTTAGACTGGAAATGACAGGACTAACTTCCTGAGAAAGAACACATGTGCTCTGAGTGTGAATGTGTGTACATGTGTGTGAACATGCATGAACACCTAAGATGGTGTGTGTCTTTTCCCTCCCATTTTCATCTCTGTTCGTAGGCAACAGTAACTCCACAGGCTGTATACCCATCATCCTCAGCTGAACATTTTGAATAACTCACAGATGAAAAGGAGGGTGAATAGGCAGCAGAGCTTCGTTCTCAGGTGCTGGGGGTGAGCGGCCAGTAGTAAGGCCTTATGGGGCTGAAGCAGGATGGGTAAGGACTCCTTGATGGCCTGTGCAGTTCCTTGAATTCTGAACTAGGAGGACCACTACTTTCTGAACAGCAGGAAACGAGCCAGCAGCTACTGTGGTAGATATCCCAATCTTCACAACAACCCTCTTAGTAGGAAGTAGAACCTCGGGAGATCAAATTACCTATGTGACTGTCACTTTGTTTGTGCCAGGAAGGCTTCCCACATTCAGTGCAAGGCAAGACAAACTAAATGTAAGTGGAGAAACTAAATGTAAATGGTAAAAAAAAAAAAAAAAAGAGGCAACAGCAAAACAAGGATAAAACAGGGAGATGGAGACAGGAGTACATGAGGAAACACTGTCGTCTGAGAGAGAACCACCAGGCTAAGCAGAGTGACCACATGTGCTGCCTGCAGTGCACATAGGGGAAGTGGGGGTGGCTCTTGGACCCTTGCCCAGAAAGGCTGACAGTGGCAGCCAAGAAGTGAGGTATCAATGTTCTCAATGGGAACTTCAGGAAATGCCTTTCTCTGTGCTTCCTCTCTGCACACAGCCCACAAAGGATGCTGCAGGGAAGCCAACAGCCTTGGGAAGACCAGGATGGGTCAGCAGCTTTCTGGGCAAGACAGAGGGCAAGCACCACTGGGTAGTCCAGGCTCAGTCTGATGGCCCTCCAGCCTTGTTGTGTGGAAGCACTCCTTCCTTTGAGGAACATCACATGAGCTTCCAAATGAAGCCAGCCTAGGCTGCATCCCTGCCTCAGTGCTGTCAGGGGAAAGAGACTTAGCCTGGGACCTTTGTGCCAGGTCTCTAGCATGAAGTCAGGGCCACCCCTGCCCCCACGTCTCCACCAGCCCAAGAATGGTTACTTCCCACTATAAAGAGACAGAATTCCAAGAGGGGCTGACATGTGGGGTTGGGGGAATCCCATGCCTATCAAAATATGTCTATGCTGGTCTCAAAATATCTTAGAGCAAATGGAATGTGTCTTGGGGGGGCACCTTCAGGTCCCCTGGGGACGTCTTGCTCACTTCCTCTATCTCCCTGAAGCCAGTGGCTCAGTTCAGTCACTCACTCATTTCTTCAACAAAGATTGTGAGTGCCTACTCTGTGCAAGGTGCTAGGAACACAGCAGTGAAGAAGGCTGCAGGGTCCCTGCACACCAAGAGGTCAAGTGTAGTCTGTTAATCCTACTTCAGCCTTCTTTACCACCTTCCTGCCCATGGTGGGCCACCCCTACTTGAACTGGCATCTCCCATAACTGGAAATCTAAACCTCAATTTTCCCTCAAGATGAATCTCAAATGGAGCTGCTTCTATGCACAGTCTTCCCTGATTGTCCAGTTTAGAGGGAACTCACACTGCTGACCCTTAAAAATATTTGTTCTATTCCTCTTCCATGGTTTTTAGCATTTTTGCTTTTACTATTTATTCAAAAAGAGTTGCAGATTCTTCCATGATAGTACGCTATAAAATTATATGCCCATTACATACATTGTCCTCACCTCACTTCCTCCCCACTTTGTAAACTCTGGTTTATCTGGTTCCAGGGAAGTCCAGACATCAATCAAGAAGTGTGCTGTGAAGATAAGAAGAGAAAAGCATCTATTTTAGTGCACAGCTTCCCACATGCTTCCCAAAGGAACTCATTATCACAGAACATTAAGTCACAGACTTCAGATCTCGTGTCACAATTGTAGTTAAATAATTATTGGTGCTCCATATAACACCCAGTGCTTCTCCCCACAAGTGCCCCCCACCATGACCACCTAAAAAAATAAAAATAAAAATAAATTATTGGTGCTGATTTTTTGGTAAGTTTTCAAAGGTTATGTTTTGGTGATAGGTGCACATTAGGGCAGATTTGTGTTAATATTCCATAATACACAAATATGTCTATATCCATATTAGTATTTATTTATAGGTATGGCTAATCAATATGGACATAAGTATAGATGATGGAGAGATACAGACATATAGATAGCTCCTCTTCATTTCTTATTCCCATTTCTATTCCCCAGATGCACCAATGCATTTAATATATGTCCTTAAATATGCATACCTCTTTATAAAAGATATAGTACTCTTTTGTGTATACACTTATATTGTCAATTACATGAGTTATATAGGTTTTAAAATTTCATTCTGTTTCTTCTTTCACTTGATCATGGGTTTAATTTGTATCATTTTGCTCTATATGCATCTAGGTTTGCTTCTCAGTGTGGTGTAGTGTTATTCCAGTTTGTTTCCACCTTATGTCATATACAGTGTGGTGTAGTGTTATTCCACAGTTTGCTTCCACCTTATGTCATATACAACGTCAGACAGTAAACACCAAGTTGCTTCAACTTCATTCTGTCATAAACAAAAGGACAAATCTCTTTTTGAGGCACGTCTCCTGACAAGATTGCTTAAGGATTACTTGGAGGCACTTAGATGGAATTGGGTTGCTAGTCATAGAGTGTGTGCTTAGGATTTCATCAAGTTCTCTGGGATGCCCACAGAGTCTACACTTGAGTTCCTATCTGTCCACATCCTTATCGATAATCAATACAGGATTTTGTCTCTTCTCTAATTGTTTTCCTGTTGGATGTAAAGCAGTTGCTTGTTTCAATTTGCACTGACATTGGCTCATGACTTTGTTATCATCTGGATTTCCACTTCTATGAATTCCCTATTCATTTCCTATATCCACTTTTCTATTAGAATGTCCCTTCTTTTCCATGTAGTGCCTATTCCTATTGCCTTTCACTACTACAACCCTTATTGAACAGAAATACTTCATTCAAAGGTAATATTCAGCTATTTGCTCTGTGGTTATGATTTGACAGCTTTGTTCAGTAATTATTTACTTCATCCCTGTTGTCCTCCACTGAACTCCAAGAGTAGGAACCATGGCAGTCTTGTACCCCCAATGTCTGCAACAGCATTGTTATATTAGTTCATGAATAAATATTCAGGGAATGAATAAGGCTGGCACTTAGCACATTGTAAGTGTTCAGTAAGCAGAAGTTATTATTTTTAATGACTGAGATTTTTCCCAAGGGAAGGTTCTAAAGAAATGCAACGAAGCAATCTTCTTCAGAGAGACACACAAACTCAAAACTAAATAAACGGAAGTTAAAATACCATTGAACCTCAGAAAACAGGAAAGATTTCTGGGTTTTCTTAAAAGTTTTTAATGTTTCCCTTTAATGTAGAAAACCTCTGTGAGAGATGGATCCAGATTTCCCAGTTGGGAACAGCATTATTACAGCAGAGTTTTGTTTGAATTGTTGTTGTTGTTGGTTGCTTGGTTGTTTTGACTGAGTTTGGTTTTAAAATAGAAATGTTACTGTTACATATGGGTAATGTGGAAATCCAGGATAATGTGCCATGTCTGAGTGATTCCAATGCAACGCAGTGAGACACCTGTCGGAATCCATATAGAATGAATGTGTGATTACCTCCTCTAATTCAAGAATAATGATCTAAGAGTACATCATTGCATTCCCTGAGTTCTTTGGGGGTCACCTGTGAGGTCACATGCCTTACATGTGGATTGCTGTATGTCTAAAGTTTTATAAAAAGAGAAATAAATTTCACCTTTTACAATGTTTCAAAGAATGCAAGCCCGTTACAAGTTTCCGTAAACAGGCAAGACCACTTTCCTCCCCATTCATTCTTCCTCATATTAGTTGGAAACTTCTTGAAGCCAAAAAAAATGACCCTGATGAGAGCCAGAGAAGGCAATAAAGATCAAATAGTGTCTCAAGAGGAGCAATTCCTAGTAAACAGCCGGAACTCTGCAGAGCTGAATTGCACATTTCCCCCAGTGAAATGGTGAAAATTAACTTTTTTATCATGTAAGTTACATTTTGTTAAACTCCAAAGAGAGCTAGCCTATATTTTCTGTTTTTCTCAGCATTTCTAAGAGATGACACTACATAAATGTGATGGTTTCATCTATCAACTTGGCTAGGGTATAGTACTTAGTTGTATGGTCAAGCACAAGTCTAGATGTTAATGTGAAGGTTTGGGAGATTTTTTTCAATTCATATATAGTTTATTGTCAACTTGGTTTCCATATAACACCCAGTGCTCTTCCCCACAAGTGTGCTCCTCCATGACCATCACCCTCTTCCCCTCTCCCCCTCCCGCTTCAGCCCTCAGTTCCTTTTCAGTATTCAAGAGTCTCTCATGATTTGCCTTCCTCCCTTTCCCTAACTCTTTTTCCCCCTTCCCCTCCCCATGGTCTTCTGTTAGGTTTCTCCTGTTAGACCTATGAGGGAAAATATATGGTATCTGTTTTTCTCTGCCTGACTTATTTCACTTCGCATGTGTTGGGGCCCAGCAGGCCAAAAACCTCCTGCAGAGCGACCTTTGATGGCTATGCCTCCGGGGCGCAGGAGAAAAATTTGGGAAGTTGTGGAACAAGACTAAAGACTGTGAAGCAACATTTGGCCTACTGGGCTGCATATGTGGCTTCTATTTAACCTGTCTATGATTTTTCTTGTTGCTTTACAAAAACAAAAGGGCATATAGCTTTAAGTTTTGAATCAACTTGGGTCAGTTAGTGGCACCTAAGCTTTCCCTTACATTATTTCTGTTCCCAGCTCATTGCCTGCTGTTGGGGCAAACACAATCCAATTAACCCCTTGAATGATAAGCGTCTTGCCCAGACATAACTGCTAAAGGACCTTGAAGAAAAGAAGATTCTTCGAGAGACAGACTCCCTTATTCCTGTTTTTTTACTTCTGTTCTCACGGCTGTTCTCTCTTCTGTGATAAAAAAAAAAAATGATCCTTTCCAGAACATGTTTTTACTTTTTCAAGGACCATAAACTATGTAATCATTAAAGAAAAAAAATGTGTAATCCCCAATGGCATAAAAGACACTGACTTTCTTGGTAAAGTGTATCTTTACCACCATTCACATTGTCTGTCTTCTTTCTTTCCTATAGATAGTTAGCCGACACCAACCACCTACTCAGGGACCGTTCGACTGGGGGTACGTGGGCTGGTCCCCATCCTCCGGAGCATGACACCCTCAAGGTCCATCCACTTTGCTATGAATGGCCAGATTTCATTCTTTCTTATTGCCATGTAGTATTCCATTGTATAGATAAATCACATCTTCTTGATCCATTCATCAGGTGGTGGACTTTTAGGCTCTTTCCATGATTTGGTTATTGTTAACAGTGCTGCTATGAACATTGGGGTACTTGTGCCCCTATGCATCAGCACTTCTGTATCCCTTGAGTAAATCCCAGCAGTGGTATTGCTGAGTCATAGGGGAGTTCTACTGATATTTTTCTGAGGAAACTCCACACTCTTTTCCAGAGGGGCTGTACCAGTTTACATTTCCACCAACAGTGTAAGAGGGTGCCCATTTCTCCATATCCTCGCCAGCATCTACAGTTTCTTGATTTGTACATTTTAGCCACTCTGACTGGTGTGAGGTGGAATCTCAGTATGGTTTTGATTTGTATTTTCCTGATGATGAGTGATGCTGAGCATCATTTCACGTGTCTGTTGGCAATCTGGATGTCTTCTTTGGAGAAGTGATTATTCATGTCTTCTGCCCATTTCTTCACTGGATTATTCATTTTTGGGGTGTGGAGTTTTGAGAGTTCCTTATAGATTTTGGATACTAACCCTTTATTCAACATGTCATTTGCAACTATCTTTTCCCGTAGGTTGCCTGTTAGTTTTCTTAACTGTTTTATTTGCAGTGCAGAAGCTTTCCATCTTGATGAGGTCCCACTAGTTCATTTTTGTTCATGATTCCCTTGCCTTTGGGGATATGTCGAGTAGGAAATTGCTGCGGTTGAAGTCAAGGAGACTGTTTCCTGCTTTCTCCTCTAGGGTTTTGATGGCATCCTGTCTCACATTCAGGACCTTCATCTATTTTAAGTTTATTTTTGAGTATGGTGTAAGAAATGTGTCTATTTTCATTCTTCTCCATGTTGCTGTCCAGTTCTCCTAGCACCACGTGCTAAAGAGGCAGTCTTTTTTCCATTGGATACTCTTTCCTGCTTTGTCAAAAATTAATTGGCCATACATTTGTGGGTCCAGATTTGTGTTCGCCATTCTATTCTATTCTATTCTATTCTATTGGTCTATGTGTCTGTTTTTGTGCCAATACCACACTGTCTTGATGACAGCTTGGTAGTAGAGGCTAAAGTCTGGGATTGTGATGCCTCCCATTTTGGTTTTCTTCTTCAATACTACTTTGGCTATTCAGGAACTTTTGTGGTTCCATATGGATTTCAGGATAGTTTCTTCTAGCTTTGCAAAGAATGCTGGTGTAATTTTGATGGGGATTGCACTGTGTAGATTGCTTTGGGTAATAATGATATTTTAACAATGTTTATTCTTCCGATCTATGAGCGTGGAATGTTTTTCCATTTCTTTGTATCTTTCTCAATTTCTTTCATAAGTTTTCTATAGTTTTCAACGTGCAGGTCTTTTACATCCTTGGTTAGGTTTATTCCTAGGTATGTTATGGTTTTACATGAAATTGTGAAGAGGATCAGTTTCTTGATTTCTTTTTCTGTTGTTTCATTATTAGTGTATAAGAATGCAATGGAATCCTGTATATTGATTTTGTACCCTGCGACATTCCATTGCTGAATTCATGGATCAGTTCTAGTAGGCTTCTGGTGGAGTCTGTCAGGTTTTCCATGTAGAATACCATGTCATCTGTGAAAAGTGAAAGGATGACTTCTTCTTTGCTGATAATGATTCCTTTTATTTCCTTTTGTTGTCTGATTGCTGCAACAGTGGTGAGAGTGGACACCCCTGTCATGTTCCTGATCTCAGGGGGAATGCTCTCAGTTTTTCCCTTGAGGATGATATTAGCTGTGGGCTTTTCATAAATGGCTTTTATGTTTAAATAAGTTCCTTCTATTCCGACTTTCTCAAGAGTTTTTAGTAAGAAAGGGTGCTGTATTGTGTCAAATAGTTTTTCTGCATCTATCGACAGGATCATATGGATTTTATCTCTTCTTTTGTTAACATGATTTATCATATTGATGGATTTGTGAATACTGAACCAGCCCTGTAATCCAGGAGTGAATCCCACTTGATCATCATGGATAAATCTTTTTGTATGCTGTTGAATTCGATTTGCTAGTATCTTGTTGAGTATTTTTGCATCTATATTCATTAAGGATATTGGTCTGTAGTTCTCTTCTTTGTTGGGTCTCTGACTGGTTTGGGAATCAAAGTGATGCTGGCTTCATAGAGTGAGTTAGGAAGTTTTCCTTCTATTTCTAGTTTTTGGAATAGTTTGAGAAGAATAGATATTAACTCTGCTTTAAATGTCTGGTAGAATTCCCCTGGCAAGCAATCTGGCCCAGGGCTCTTATTCATTGGGAAATTTTTAATAACTCATTTTATTTCTTCACCGGTTTTGGATCTGTTCAGATATTCTATCTCTTCCCGTTTGAATTTTGGTAGTGCACGTGTGTTTAGGAATTTGTCCATTTCTTCTAGATTGTCCAGTTTGTTGGCATACAGTTTTTCATAGTAATCTCTGATGATTGTTTGTATTTCTAAAAGATTGGTGGTACTAAATTCATTTTCATTTATGATTTTGTCTATTTGAGTTCTCTCTCTTTTCTTTCTGAGGAGCCTGGCTAGAGGTTTATCAATTTTATTTTTTCAAAAAGCCAACTCTTGTTTACATTGATATGCTCAACTGTTTTTTTGGATTCCATATTGTTTATTTCTGCCCTGATCTTTATTATTTCTCTTCTTCTACTGGGTTTGGGGTGCTCTTGCTTCTCCGCTTCTAGTTCTTTTAGGTGCTCTGTTAGATTTTGAATTTGCTTTTTTTTCTAGTTTGTTGAAATTGGCCTGAATTGCAATATACTTTCCTCCTAGGACTGCCTTTGCTGCATCCCAGAGAGTTTGGATTGTTGTCTTTTTATTTTCATTTGTTTCCATATATTTTTAAATTTCTTCTCTAATTGCCTGATTGGCCCAATCATTCTTTAGTAGGGTACTTTTTAACCTGTACATTTTTGGAGGCTTTCTAAATTTTTTCCTGTGACTGATTTCAAGTTTCATAACATTGTGATCTGAAAGTGTACATGGTATGATTTCAATTTGTTTGTATTTATGTAGGGCTGCTTTATGACCCAGTATGTGATCTATCTTGGAGAATGTGCCATGCGCACTCAAGAAGAAGGTGAATTTCCTAGCTTCAGGATACAGAGTTCTAAATATACCTATCAACTCCAATTGTTTCCGTGTGTCGTTCAGGTCCATTGTTTCTTTGGTGGTTTTCTGTCTGGTTGATCTATCCATTGCTGTCAGTGGAGTATTAAAGTCCCCTGAAATTAGCACATTCTTATCAATAAGATTGTTTCTGTTTGTGATTAGTTGTTTCATGTATTTGGGTGCTCCTGAATTCTGCACATAAATGTTTATAATTGTTAGCTCTTCCTGATGGAAAGATCCTGTAATTATTATATAGTGTCCTTCTACATCTTTTGTTACTGCCTTTACTTTAAAGTCCAGTTTGTCCGATATAAGTATGGCTATGTTGGCTTTCCTTTGACTTCCAGTCGCATGAGAGTTATTTCTCCATTCTTTTACTTTCAATCTAAAGGTGTCTCCAGGTCTTAAATGAGTCTCTTGTAGACAGAAAATAGATGGATTTTGTTTTTTTATCCATTCTGCCACCCTGTGTAATTTGGTTGGAACATTCAGTCCATTTACATTCAGTGTTATTATTGGAAAAGGTGGGTTTAGATTGTATATGTTCTCTGTAGAATTCATGTTTGTAGTGGTGTCTCTGGTATCTTGTATTCCTTGCAACATTTTTCTCATAGAGTCCCTCTTAAGATTTCTTGTAGGGCTGGTTTGGCGGTGATGAATTCTCTCAATTTTTGTTTATTTGGGAACACCTTGTCTCTCCTTCTATTTTGAACAACAGCCTCAATGGATAAAGGATTCTTGGCTGCATATTTTTTCCGTTTATCACATTGAAGATTTCCTGCCATTCCTTTCTGGCCTTCCAAGCTTCAGTAGATAGGTCTGTAACTACTCTGATAGGTTTTCCTTTGTATGTTAGGGCCTTTTTATCCCTAGCTGTTTTCAGAATTCTCTTTTTATCTTTATATTTTGCCAGTTTCACTATGATATGTCATGCTGAAGGTCAATTCAAGTTACATCTTAAGGGGGTTCTTTGTGCCTCTTAAATTTCAATGTCTATTTCTTTCCTCAGGTCCGGGATGTTCTCGGCTATAATTTGATCAAGGACCCCCCTCAGGACCTTTTTCTCTTTCTTCTTCTTCAGGAATTCCTATGATATGGATATTGTTCCTTTTGATTGTATCACTCAGGTCTCAAATTCTCCTTTTGTGCTCCTGGATCAATTTCTCTTTTTCTCAGATCCTCTTTTGCTATAACTGTGTCCTCTAATTCACCTGTTCTCCTCTCTGCCTCTCCAATCCATGCAGTGGCTGCCTCCATTTATTATGCACCTCATTAATAGCCTTTCTAAACTCATCACAGCTATTTCGAAGGTCCCTAGTCTTTGTATCAATAGCTTCTCTGATGCTTTTTTCATGTCCAGCGATTAATTCTATGACAATTGCTCTAAATTTTTGTTCAGTTATGTTGTTTAAATTTGTTTTGAGCAGTTCTGTGACTGTGACTTCTTCCTGGAATTTCTTTAGAGGAGAGTTCTTTCATTTTGTCATTTTGGCTAGCTTTCTCTCTTGTCAGTTTTCAAAGATCATTATGCACCGTGCACCTGTTGGTATTGCTCTATTAAAGGAGGCTCATTGACTGTCAGGGCCTGTCATTTCAGGAAGTCTTCTTCTAATGGATTCTCTCGGTTTCTCTTGTTGTGCCTTTGATTAGTTTATTTCCCTTCTCAGTGATATTTGGGACTCTCCACCGTGTGTACTTTGACTTGTTTCTTGAGGTAGCCCTGAGAAGGTAAGCAGACAAGCACACAGGGAACAATAGCATGCAAACGCACAGACAAATCAAACAAACAGGCAAAGCAAAAGGGAAAAGGAGGAAAAGAAAAGGAAAGGAGAGGAAAGAAAAGAAGAAAAGAAAAAAAGAGAAGAGAAGGAAGAAAAAAGGGGGGGGGGCATAAACAACAAAAGACAGTGGACAATCTAAAAGCTCATAATCAGCCGCGAGGAGAGATAAGAATTAGATAAGGGAAACTATACCCGGATGGCAAGAGAAAAAAAGAGGAAGAAAAGAAAAAGGAAAAAAAATAAAAATTAAAAAACAAATCAGTTCTCCTGTGCAGATGGGTGTGGCTTGCTGTAGGTAAGTCTCCAAGGCTGTTCTCTGAGGCCCCGCCTTGGTGGTTGCAGGCAGAAGAATGGGAGAGTCTCAAGCTCTGCTCCAACCAAGGGTTGCAAGCCACTCTTTTGAGTTCTATCTCTCTGTGCTGCGGGGGAGCCAAGGTGTCTTTTCCAAGCCCTGCCTCACTTCAAATTCCTAGCACTTGCACTTTAATGCTACCACCCGAGATGAGATGTACTTGCATTGGGAGCCAGCCTTTTAGCCCAGATCTCATAGGAAGAGAGAGCTGTTTCTCTTGGAGCCACCCCAGATTAGCGTTGCTGCCACCCAAAACCAGGTGAGCTCCTGAGGGCGAGCAGCCTCCCAGCCAGGATCGCATAGCGGTGGGAGCTGTTTTTTCTGGTGCCACTCAGGATTGTCGCTGCCGCTGCCTGTGATGAAATGCACTCCCGCTGGTGGCCGGCCTCCCAACCATAGTCACGCAGGGGGAGGGGGCTGTTTTTTTCCAGTGCCATCCAGGGTTGGCACATGCTGCCCAGCCCAAGGAATAATTTGCCAGGTATATGGGACGGGTTTCTCTCCCTGAGCCCAGCTGTTATATATGGAGTGATAATCTCTCTCTTCATCCCGGGTTAAATTCTTTATTTCTTCTCGAGAGACAGTACTATGAACGTTTTCAGTCTCTCTTTCTTTTCCCCTTGTCTCTCCCGGGTTCTGAGCGCTTTCCCTCTGTTGGGCTGGGGCTCCTACCCACTCCATGCCTCTGGAGCCTGGCCCATTTTTTAATTTTTCCAGTTCGCACTCACTCACTCAGGCATCTTTGAGGTTTTCTTCTTTCTGGAGTCTGTGTGTTCTCCTCCTACTCTTGCAGATTAAAGTATTGACACTTCAGTCCTTCTCAGTTTGATAGAAGTGGGCTGGCAAAGATTACAGAGCTCCCTACTTTTCTGCCATCTTGCCTTCTGAAATTTTTTTTAAACAATCATTTAAACCTCGAAAAGTGGCCCTAAAACAATGAGCAAATGAAGAAACATCTACTGGAAAAAAATATACAAAAGCTTGGTAAAAGAGTCTGTGGTGTTTCAGCCAAAACAGCTCCCTTTCTCCCTATCCCAAGGTCAGTACCAGAGACTCAACTCCAGAGCACTGCAGCCAAGGTCACAGGGCTCCCTCTCCAACCCTCTAAGCTGGAAGGCTTTCTTCCTTGGAAGAGTTGGACATCTTTTTTAATGTTTATTTATTCCTGAGAGAGACAGAGCATGAGCATGAGCAAGGGAGGGGTAGAGCAAGAGAAGGAGACACAGAATCCGAAGCAGGCTCCAGGCTCTGAGTTGTCAGCACAGAGCCTGACATGAGGCTGGAACTCAGAAACTGTGGGATCATGACCTGAGCTAAAGTTGCTTAGGACTGAAGAGGGTGATGGGAAAGAGCATTAAAGGGTACAGTGCTTTTTTTTAGGGGATGAAAATGTTCTAAATTTGACCATAGTGATAATTTTCACATATCTGTGAATATACTCTGTGTTTGTTGGGTGAATTCTATGGTATGTGAATTAAACCTCAATAAGACTCTCTAACAGGAAGCATTGAGATGTTTCCATGTATATGCATGCAGACCAGAACCTGGTAGGTTCTCTGAGAGTTTCTACCACAACTGATAAATGATAAACTGAGATGTGGCAGAGTCTTCAGCATGTTACCATTATGCTCAAGTACAAGGATTTTCATGTATTTGTTTGTACAGAGTATCTCTACAGACAGACAAGTCTACTGGAGACGTGGATGCCTCTGGAAGGAAAGCTAGGTGGCATAAAGACAGAGGTGGGGAGAGAGATTCACTCTTCAGTACATTTTTTGCATCTTTTGGATTTTCTATAATATGCATATTCCAGAGTAATGACATTATTAAGTAAATAAATTCATTCAGTGATTCCTCATTGACTTTACAGTGAAATCACATTTTTTTTATACAGTTTATTGTCAAGCTGGTTTCCATATAACACCCAGTGCTCCTCCCCACAAGTACCCTCCTCCATGTCCATCACCTCTCTTCCCCTTTCCTCCTCCCTGTTCAGCCCTCAGTTTGTTTTCAGTATTCAAGAGTCTCTCATGATGAAATCACATTTCAAAACATGGCATAATATTCCATTCATGATCTTGAGTTTACATTTTTTCACCTTCTCGCCCAGCACAACTTTCTTCTATTCTTAGTCCTATTCTTTCTTCTATTCTTGGCCACTCCTTCTGTACCACCTTCTGAGTTTTGCCTTCTGAACATGCCAACTCCCTCAGTCTCATCTGCCTTTCAGCCTTGGAGGTACTAGATAAGCACTTGGATAAGTCTATCCTGACCCATCAGACTGCACTAGATGTCCCTCTATGAGCTCTAACATTTCCGTGTGTCATTTCATTCATCAAAACTGGCCGTGGGGCAACCAGATTTCAAGTTCCTCATGTAGGACCTGGAATACAGCAAGCACTCATGGGTGAGTGAGAGGTGTGAGTGAAGAGGATAGAAGAAGACACCCCTAAGGACCGATTTGTACAGAGATAACCAGCAGATACAGCATGTTTATTGAACTGCTGGACTGCCCCCATGTGTCTAGAATGTACTGGCTCCTGAGTTATCCCCCAGAGAGAATACCTCAATCTGTTTTTTGTTCAAATGCAGCTCATTCAGAGAAACTTCCCAAACTATATGGCATCAGTGCACTCATCACTGTCATTCTTTCTTACACACCTTGCTAAAAGGTCCATGAAGGTACCATTCAGCACATACATGCAGAGAGGTGAAATGATCTGCCCAAAGTCCCCAGCTCATAAGTGGAGACCTGAATCCAAAGCTCAGGCTCTTTCTTTTCACCATGCTGCCTTCCAAAGACTCCTTGCTCCATTAAGAAGGAAATTAACACCAATCAAGAGATGCTCTTTGGGTTCCTTGGGTCTTCCTCACTTAAATTTATCTTTAAATCCTCTAAAAACATCTCTGTACATCTTTTATCATTTGGACTGACAGACATTTAAAACTTTTAGCCTTGATTACTCTATTCCCATAAAAATTTTTCACGAAATTCTACTCCTGAAACAAATATTACACTAGAATTTGTACACTGGAATATTAACTAACTAGAATTTAAATAAAAATTTGAAAAAACTAAAATAAATAAAAATAAAAGTTCTTCATAGAGATTTTCTGCTAAATATGTCAAAAGATTTTTAAAAAATCACTGAGTTATATAGTACATAGTGTGGTACTATATTCCAAAAATAATGCTGATATATTTCTGTTGTTATCATTTACTGTGGTTTTCTTGCAGGGAGTTCCATCTTTTGGTATCTCAGCCATACACAAAATATTATATAAACCTTCAGTTTTATTTCTTTCTAAGAAACATGATGTCTACCTGACAACTTTTTCCTACTTTCAGGAAAGGTCTCTGTGATCCAGTAGGGAGCAAAAAACACTTATATAAATAAATATATGTTAGATTGCAGTAAGTGATATGAGAGAAACATATCCAATAACTAACCAACGTGAGAATGTAAAAGGCCTGCCACCTCACTGCAACTTGGGACACCTTTGAAAGCAACTCAAGCCCCAGAGCCACCGGTACAGTCAGCAGAAGCTGCTGTCAGCCTGCATGGAGGGCACAGAACTTCTCCTCTGCCTACTTCTACTTCCTTTTAATTTCAAACATTCTAATGAGTGACATGTCATTGCAGTTTTCATTTGCACTTCTCTAGTGACTGATAACACTGAGCATCTTTTTGCATGCTTATTATTATTCATCAATATATCCTTTTTGGTGAAGTACGTGCTGATATTTTTGGACCATTTTTTATTGGCTTGGTTTTTTTATTGTTGAATTTTACAGACTTCTTTACATTTTATGGATAAAAGTCCTGCATGATATGCAAACATTTTCTCCCAGCCTGTGGTTTATCTTTTCATGCTCTTGACAATGTCTTTCAAGGAGCATACTTATTTTTAGTGAATCCATTTGATTTACTTCTTCCTCTATCTGTCATGTTTTTGGTGGAGTATTTAAGAAATCTTTGCCTAACCAAGTTAACAAGATTTTCTCCTATGTTTTTCTGTGAGATTTATAATTTTACATTTCAAATGTAGGTTTGTGATAAATTTTGAATTCATTTTTACATATTAGATATGTAATATCAATGTACAATTGAGGGATGGGTCAAAGTTACTTTTTGGCATGTAAATATTCAATTGTTCTAGGACTATTTTCTGAAAAGATTATCCTTTCTCCACTGTATTTCTTTGTGCCTTGCCAAAATAAGCTGTTCATACATATTTTGGTCTATTTCTTGATTTTATATCCTATTCCATTAACCTACTTATTTTTGTTTACTGCTTTGTTACTGCAGATTTATAAGTGTTAAAACTGTGCGGTGTTCGCCTCCCTACTTTAATCTTTTTCAAAGTTGTTTTGACCATTCTAGATCATTTGAATTTCTATGTAAAGTTTAGAATCAATTTGCTATTTTCTATCCAAAAAGTCTTGCTAAAGTTTTCTTTGAAATTGTATGGAATCTATATACCAATATGAGGAGAATAGGTCTTAAGAATATTGAACTTTTTAACCATAAACATTTCCTTAGGTGCTTTTTATTTATCTCAGCAATTTCTGGTAGTTACCAGTGTACATAGATCTTAGATATCTTTTATTTGATTTATCTCAAAGTACTTTATAATTTTATATTATAAAAATGGTGTTTTAAAATTTCAATTTCTGGCTTTCTTTGAAGACGGCAGAGATATAGGGGACTCTGGCTCTCCTGTCCCTCAAACACAGCTGTATTGAGGTCAAATTACTTGGAATACTCAGAAATCGATCTGCAGAGTGGCAGAAGGAGATCCACATTTGGAAGAAGACAGTCTGGCAGGGGTGAGATGCATGGATATGAATTGGGAGAGAGAGAAACAGGGGCACCTCGGAGGGGAAGGAACCCTTTCTGTGGGTAGCCAACATGGAAAGAAAGAGGGGCTGAGAAAATGTGGCATAAAGTTAGCACAAGAGGAAAACCTCTCTAGATTACAAACTAGAGAGTGAGAAGCACAGTGTCCCAGTACGTTTTTTGTAAGTGGCTTTTGGAGCTCAAACTCTGAGGTTTGGGAAGTGCATAGCTTTCTCCAGGGTGGATCTGTGGTGCATGCTCCTGGGGAGAAGGGAGCTGGAGCCGGGATGCACAGCATGGTGTAGAGATCTCCGGGGTGCACTGGAAGAGACCAGTCTTCTCCCTGGAGTACTTTTGGAAGAGGGTTTATTGCCTCCCCATGGACAAAAGACACTGCAGGTGCCAGCCAAAGGCATTTCATCAACAGGGTGTAGAGGCTGTACTCCAGAAGAGGGGAGTGGATCCATGCTGTGCTGAGTCCTTTAAGACTTTGGATTTTGACTATAGATGCTGGTGAGGATGTGAGAAACGGGCACTCTCCTACACTGCTGGTGGGAATATAAACTGGTGCAGCTGCTCTGGAAAACAGTGTGGAGGTTCCTCAAAAAATTAACAATAGAACCCCCCTGTGACCCAGCAATAGCACTGTTAGGGATTTACCCAGGGGATACAGAAGTGCTGATGCATAGGGGCACATGTGCCCCAATGTTCATAGCAGCATTTTCTACAATAAACAAACCATGGAAAGAGCCTAAATGTCCATCATCTGATGAATGGATCAAGCAGATGTGGTTTATCTATACAATGGAGTACTACATGGCAATGAGAAAGAATTAAATCTGGCCATTCATAGCAAAGTGGATGGACCTCGAGGGTGTCATGATAAGCGAAATAAGTCAGACAGAGAAGGACAGATACCATATGTTTTCCCTCATAGGTCTAACAGGAGAAACCTAACAGAAGACCATGGGGAGGGGAAGGGGGGAAAAAGAGTTAGGGAGAGGGAGGGAGGAAAATCATGAGAGACTCTTGAATACTGATGACTGAAGGGGGAGGGAGAGAGGGAAAGTGGGGTGATGGTCACGGAGGAGGGCACTTATGGGGAAGAGCACTGGGTGTTAAATAGAAACCAACTTGACAATAAACTATAAATTAAAAAATAAAAAATAAATAAAGCACACTAAAGATAGAAACTTAGCCCAAGTGACAAGATGGAAGAATTCTCCCCAAAAGAAAGGTCAAGAGAAAATCATATCCAGAAACATGGTCAAAACAAATATAATCAATATATCTGAACAAGAAATTAGCATAACCAGAAAAACCCTGCTGCAAAGTTAAAGACCTAAGAACTATTCGGGATGAATTTTAAAATGCTATTACTAAGATGGTAAATAAACTGGATACAGTGACAATGCACACTGAAGAAGCAGAGGAGAGAAATAGGTGAAATAGAAGATAAAATTAAGGAAAATAATGAAGCTGAAGAAAAAAGAGGGAAAGAAATTTACTGGATTACAAGGGGAGAATTAGAGACCTAAGTGATTCCATGAAACCAAACAATATCTGTATCATAGGAGTCCCAAAAGAAGAAGAGTGAGAAAAAGGGGCAGAGTTTTATTTGAACAAATTATAGTTGAGAACGTCCCTAATCTTGGGAAGGAAACAGGCACCCAAGTCCAAGAAGCACAGAGAACTCCCTTCAAAATCAACAAAAACAGGTGAACACTATAACATATGATAGTGCACTCCTTAATCCCCATCACTTATTTAACTCATCCCATCACTCACCTTGCCTCTGGTAATCATCAGTTTATCTAAATTTAAGAGTCTGTTTCTCAGTTTATTTTTCTCTTTTTTCCTTCACTTATTTATTCTGTTTCTTTTCTTTGTTTCATTTGTTTCTTTTTTAAAAAATTAATGTTTATTTACTTTTGAGAGAGACAGAGACAAAGAGACAGCACAAGTAGGGGAGGGGGAGAGAAAATGGAGACACAGAATCTGAAGCAGGCTCCAGGCTCTGAGCTGTCAGCACAGAGCCTGACATGGGGCCAAAACTCACAAGCCATGAGATCATGACCTGAGCCAAAGTGGAATGCTTAATTGACTGAGCCACCCAGGTGTCTCTTGTTTGCTTTTTTTCTTAAATGTCACACATGCATGAAATCATATGGCATTCGTCTTTCTCTGACTGACTTATTTTGCTTAGTAATACACTCTAGATCCACCCACTTTGTTGCAAATTGCAAGATTTCGTTTTTATGGCTGAATAATATTCCATCATGTACATGTGACACATATATCTTTATCCATTCATCAATTGATGAATATTTGGGCTGCTTCCATAAACTATTTGGATTACATTTTTTTTAAAAGTATGCACAGTGAAGGAAATCATCAACAAAACTAAAAGGCAACCTATGGAATTGGAGAAGATATTTGGAAATGACATATCTGATAAAGGGTTTATATCCAAAATGTATAAGGAACTTCTACAACTCAACACCCCAAAGATCAATAATACAGTGAAAAAATGGCAGAATAAATGAGCATACAGTTCTCCAAATAAGACATCCAGATGGCTAACAGACAGAAAAGATGCTCAATATCACTCATCATCACCAGGGAAATACAAATCAAAACTACAATGAGATATCACCTCACATCTGTCAGAAGAGCTAAAATCAACAACACAACACAAGAAACAACAAACGCTGGCAAAGATGTGGAGGAAAGGGAACCCTCTTGCACTGTTGGTGGGAATGCAAATTGATATAGCTACTCTGGAAAACAGTATAGAGGTTCCTCAAAAAAATTTTAAATGGAACTTCCCTACAGTCCAGCAATTGCACTACTATGTATTCACCCAAAGAATACAAAATCACTAATTTGAAGGGATACATGCACCGTTCTGGTTATGGCAGCATTATTTACATTTGGCCTGTCTTCCACGACTTTTCTCTACCCTCCACTCATCTTTTCTCCACCCTCCACTCATCTTTTCTCCAGTGTGGGTTGTCTTTTAGCTCACTCTGACTCTCTTATATGCAGCACATCTTTGGAGAACTTCAGGTGGCCATGAATCAAGGGACCTCAAGGAGGGCATAGAAAGAAACTCAGCTAGGGTGGGAGGTTGAATCTAGGCATAATGGGCTTTAGGCACCCCCCAAAGGCCTGAGAGATCCACAGAAGGTGTTAAACAGGAGTTACGCGTCTAGGTTATCACTCTGGAACAATGGGAGCAAGGATCTGAGAGGCAGTCAGGTAAGTTTTACCAAACATGTCTTGGATGGCAAGTGTGCTGCTGGCATTAGTGCTGCTATTGGGAGTGATGGAAACAAGGAGTTGCTTTCAGGTGGTGAGGGAGATAGACTTAGAAACAAGCAATGAACAGAAGTGAGCAGGAGGTTGCAAAGTGGTAGTGGGAGATAATGGCAGTCTGTGTGGTGGGCAGATGTGGGAAGGGAGGGAAGAGAACAGATGTGAGATGGTTAGGATTAGCCTCTATGAGCTCTCATGATTTACTTCCTATGGAGCTGCATTCAGTATGGCTAAAGAAAAAAGCTAAAGCTTTCACAGTGGGATGACTGGGGCTGTTCCCTAGAAGAGAGGGGCTACAGGAGGAGGATGGTGGTGGGGTTGGATGGGAGCTGAGCAGTTTCACTTGTGTGAGGGACTAACACTGATTCAACCTCAGTTTGATGCAATGAGTTCTCCATAAAATATCCTCATAAAATGCAACCCGGTTCCTACTCACAGGGGAATGTTGCTGAGGGCCTTGTTTGCTCAGTTCTCTTTATAAATACCTAATGCTTGCTTAGTCAAACTTTCTGAAATCTCAGATTGTCCTTTAAGGGGTACCCCTTCTAGGAAAAGAAACAAGTGCCTTAAGGGGCTACCTTTCTAAGCAATACATATTACCATTTAACATAGTATCTCCCTTAAGAAAACACTGTTAGGGGCAAATGTCTCCAGTGGGAAGCACTTTATTTAGTGTGGTGGAATCTGATGATTTGACTGGTTTTGCTGAAAGTGGCATGAAGGGTTTAACATTTAATAAAGACAAGAGCTTTTGGAGTTATCACACATTTGGATTATAGTTTATACTTCTCTAGAGACTCTGACAGCCACTGTAGAGTTGATGCCAAGGCAGGGAAGGGTCTGTTACCATCATTTCAGGTGAAGAAGCATAGAAGGGAAGGCCATAGACTTGGCCTCAGCCACATAGCCATTCACTGCTCATAAAAATGGAAGGAAGTCACATTGTCCAATTGCTTGTTACTGTCCCAGATCCCTCTCAAACACAAAAGCGGTACTTGCAATTATGATGCTTGACCATGTAGGGTTATGATGTGTTTTTTTTTTTTTACTCTTTGTACAAAAGTATGTGACTTTAGTAGCTTATTTTATTATGCTTGTTATTGAAATTTAAAATCAGGTCATTAGAATAATATTCATCAAAATCATTAAAATGAGAATTTTTGGTCCTTTAGGATGCAAATTCCAACTGTTTAGGTAGCTATTTCATGTGAAACAGCTTGTAGAATTTTAGGCATGAAGATGTGCAGTATGTTTTGGGTATTGTATGAATAACAGTGGTCTAATAAGTTCTTGACAGTAGTGCTCACTTGATTACCTCTTCAGATCCTGGACCTTAGACTTGGAGGCTCAGAATCTCCATATCCTGATAGCCTGACTTGGGCTACAGAAGACCCTGGCATCACAGATGTACCATTTACTAGTGCCCTGTAAGAAATGCAACCACCAAATGCTCATATCTATTTGGTTTGCACATTTTCTTTTTGCAATTAAGTTACAGACAAGTTCCAAAGGGTAAATCTGACTTGGTGTTTGATGGCTCAATGACATAAAACTCAAAGATCATGAGGTCTCCATTTGCACATCAAGTTGTGCAACAGTTGTAGCTGATAAGCCAATAAAGTAGATGAAATGAAAATATAAAAATGCCTCAATCCAACATTTCTTAAAAAGGAAGTAGAAACAAATAACAGATTGGATAAACAGAAAACAAAAGGCAAATTGTTAGTCTTAAACCCAATCAGATCAGTAATCATAATTAAATAAAACTGGTTTGACCTACATCCCAATGAAAGATTAGAGGTTGTCCCAACTAGGTTAAAAATCAAAAGCCAATAACACAAGAGCACATGTGCATGTCCGTGCGCACACACACACACACACACACACACACACAATTAGATTGAAGTATAATAATGAAAAAATGTAGCATGCTAACACTAATCAGGAGTCAGTAACTTTATATTAGATAAAGTGGGTTTCAGAGCAGAAAAGTATTACTGTGGATAAAGAAAATTATTTCATAACGGTAAAGGGATCAATTTATATCCCATAACAATTCTAAATGCTCACCGACCTAATAGCAGAGCTTTGAAATACATGAAGCAAAACCCGATAGATCTGAAAAGAAACAGATACTTCTACAAATATAGCTGAATATTTCCACACTCCTTTCTAAATAATTGATGGACAGAAAAATCAGTAAGAAATAGAAATGAAGCAATAAACAAAATGTGAATGAATTGACATTTATGGAGACCTTCTGAATGGCAGAATACATTCTTTTCAAGCTCACATGAAACATTTACCAAGACAAAGTATACTTTGAACAACAAAATTAGCTTCAATGAAGTTGAAAGGATACATGTCATACAGAGTTTGTTCTCTGACCACTATGGAATTAAAGCAAGAATCAGCAATAGAAAGATATCTGGAAAATTCTCAAGTATTTGGAACCTAAATAAAACACTTTTCAATAATTCATAGATGAAAGAAAAATCAAAAGGAAAATTAGAATTTAAAATTGAATGAAAATGAAAACATATTAAAATTTGTTAGAGTGATGGGGTTCCTGGGTTAAGCCTCCGACTTCAGCTCAGGTCATGATTTCACCATTCATGAGCTCAAGCCCTGTGTCAGGCTCTCTGCTGACAGCTCAGAGTCTGGAGCCTGCTTTGGATTCTGTGTCTTCCTTTCTCCCTGCCCCCGCCCCTTGCTCACTCGGTTTCTCACTCTCTCTCAAAATAAATAAACATTAAAAATTTTTTAATTTGTTAGAGTGAAGCAGTATTGCTAATAATAGCATATTTATGACACTAAATACAGATGTTAGAAAAGAAGAAATCTCAAATCAATGTTCTAAACTTTTACCTTAAGGAACTAGAAAAATAATAGTAATTGTAATTCAAGATTAGGAATAGAGAAGGAGCATCACAAGATTCTATAGACATTAAAAAGTTGATAAGGGATTATTGTGAACAACTTTATCTCCATATATTCAACAACTTAGATGAAATGAATAAATTCCTTGAAAGACACAAATCACTAAAGCTTACTGAAGATGAAATAAATAATCTGAATAGTCCTATGTATATTAATGCAATTTAATTTTAGTTAAAACTCTTGCATTAAAAAAATTAAAGGCTCATGTGGCTTAACTGGTGAATTCTATTACACTTTTTTATTAACTTTTTTATGTTTATTATTGAGACAGAGAGAAACAGAGCACAAGCGAGGGAGGGGCAGAGAGAGAGGGAGACACAGAATGGGAAGCAGGCTTCAGGCTCTGAGCTGTCAGCACAGAGCCCAACACAGAGCTCAAACCCACAAACCGTGATATCATGACCTGAGCTGAAGTCGGATGCTTAACCAACTGAGCCACCCAGGCGCCCCTCTATTACACTTTTAAGGGAAAAAATATCAAGTCTAGACTGTCCCTTATAGCAAACAGAAGAGGAATGAATACTTTCCTCCTCATTCAATGAGGCCAGCATTACCGATACAGAAACCAAGCAAAGATTCTATAAAGATAAGAAAACTAAAGACCAATGTCCCTCATGAGGAATGATGCAAAAACTGTAGAATAAATTTTGTCAAATGGAATTCAATAATATATATATATCATGTGTTGTTTATCCCAAGAATGCAAAATCGATTTAACATTTGAAAATCAACCACTGTTTTTCACTATATTATCAAACTTAAAAAGTAAAACAATATGACCCTTTCAGTACATGGAGAAAAAGCATTTGATAATATTTGGTATCCATTACTGATAAAAGTAGGAAGCTAGGAATAAAGGTGGAACTTCCTCACACACAACTGTGTGGTCAATTATATCAACAAAGCAGAAAAAATAGTCCCAATAGTTAATTTTTGCTTTTGTTTCCCTTGCCTTACAAGACATATGTAGTAAGAAGTTGCTATGGCTCATGCCAAAGAAGTTACTGCCTATGTTCTCCTCTAGGATTTTAATGGTTTCATATCTCACATTTAGGTCTTTAATACATTTTATTTTTTTATAATAGTTTATTGTCAAATTGGTTTCCATATAACACCCAGTGCTTCTCCCCACAAGTGCCCCCCACCATGACTATCACCCCCTCCGTCCCTCCCCTCCCCCTTCAGTCCATGGTTCATTTTCAGTATTCAATATTCTTTCATGATTTGTGTCCCTTGCTCTCCCCAGCTCTCTTTCCCCCTTCCTCTCCCTATGGTCCTCTGTTAGGTTTCTCCTGTTAGACCTATGAGTGCAAACATATGGTATCTGTCCTTCTCTGCCTGACTTATTTTGCTTAGCATGACACCTTCAAGTTCCATCCACTTCGCTACAAATGGAAATGGCCAACTCTTGATTTCAGCTCAGGTCATGATCTCAGGGTGGTGAGGTGAAGCCCCACGTAGGGCTCCACAATTCTCTCCCTCTTCCTCTGCTCCTCACTTGCTCATGCTGTCATCCTCTCTCTGAAGAAAGAAAGAAAAGAGAAAGAAAAAGAAAGAAAGAAAGAAAGGGAAAGAAAGAAAGGGAAAGAAAAAAGTTTTATTAACAATTGGGAAGTTTTTTAAGTTTAGTGTTAAAAGTATTAACAATTTATCTCAACAATATACTTATATTCTAGTCATATAACCATATCATTATAGCAAGTTTCTGTCTTACCCATCAGAACAGCCAGCATAGAGCACTGCAGAGGTCCTGAGGAAGGTCAAAGACAGTAACTTCAGACATAGGACAGTGGAGATATCACAAGAGGTGCCTGTAGAGCAGATAGGCATTGGGTATTATGTGGCCAGAGTTAGTACTGCCACAAAAACTGGAGCATTGCTGAATATTTTTAAGCTGGAAAAGCAGCTTAAGAAAAGCTGATATGTATTTTCCAAAGATCACATAGGCAGCTGTATGGAGGTCGACTGAAGCGGAGCATGAGAACAGGAAGAGAGAACAAAGTGTTCATTGACTCAAAACAGTTAGAAATGGGGGTGCCTTCAAACCACAAGGTAGAAAAAAAGAACAAGATTTTCTCTTCATTCAATGTAGCAGATGAAATACACCCTACTCTCACCATAAACAAAAAGGGAATACTAGGTGATAAATAATAAAACATTTTTTAAACAATATTGAATTTAAACAATAAGCAAGGAAATCCCCAGAAACAAAAAAAATGGTAACTGAAAATTAAATTGACAAGTAGGTGAGTTGATTCTGTCTTCCAGGGCCAGGAGCAGCAAGAGTGGGGATAGTTACCCATCTTGGTAACCTGGAAGACTGGGCTTTAAAGATCAGGAGGGAACAGGAGACAAAGCTTGGGAATTAGCTAGATGAGGAGTTGGGGCTGGAGTGACCATTCCTTCAGGAAAATAAAAGAGGGTGGAGAAGGAAGAAGGCAAAAAGGAAGAGGAGGAGGAGGAAAGAAACTTGGAAAAAATGTATCTGCAAACATAAAGAGACAACAAAAAATTTTGTTACTTTGATCTAAACATTTCCTTGAGAATTTCTAACCATTTCCCTGCCTTCATGCATACCTGAGGTTCAAATTTATACTATATATGCAATCTGAAAACTTCTAAGTGAGGAAATTAACATAAAAGTGGTCCCTAGAAGGTTATATCCCTGGAAACCATTACAGCATGTACCATCCACCCAGATCTTCCAGAGTCTCTGTGGAAAACAGGTTCTAAGATGAGCACAAGAGCAAGTACACACCTGCTTCTTCCCATTATTCAACCATACACAAATCTACATGCTGTTGTGAGAAGATGTGGCTGCTGTAACCAGGGGCTCGACTCTGTTAACCTTAATAAAGGGAGATTATCCTGGGTGAGACCTTTATCAAATGAGCCCTTATTAAGCACTGGGGGCTCTTCCTGGCAATGGAGATTTGAAAGGAGAGAGATTCAATGCATGATGAATTCTCCATTGCTGGTTTTGAAAGAGAAGGGGGCCATGTGACAAGGAGTGTGGGCAACCTGTAAATGCCTAGAGCAGCCACCGGCTGACAGCCAGAAAGTAAACAGGGACTCAGTCCTACAATTAAAATGAAAATGTGTTCTGTCAACAAGCTGAATGAGCTTGAAAGCATCTTCTTCCCCCGAGCTAGCTAATGAAAATAGCCCAGCCAACACTTTGATTTCAACCTGGTGAAACTGAGCAGAGAACCCAAACATGCTATTTCAAATTTCTAACCTGCAGAACTAAGCACTAAGAAATATGTCTATATAATAATAACTATGCACTAATAAATGGGCATTGTTCTGAGTTAGTGGTAGTAGAGAACTAATTAAAACAGATTTTGTTACCTGGAAATGAGGTGCTGCTGTACCTAAACACATGGCAGTGCCTTTGGAATTGGGCATCAGGCAGAGGCTGGAGGAATATTGGGGAGCACGACAGAAAAAGCCTTGATTGCAGTAAATGGACTGCTGGTACAAATACGCTTGTGGATGATACTATGGGGGAGGGGTCAGAAGGAAACAACAACCAGTATTGGAAACTGAAAGATGGGAAACCATTTAATGGTGACAACTCAGAAAAATTGTGTGCTGCAATTAGGTGGAAAGAAAAACTCATAAGTGATACACTTGGTTATGCAGCCAATGAGATTTCCAAGTGAAGTGTTTAAGAGGCAGCCTAGTTGATTGTTGCTGGTTATAGTAAAATGTGACGGAGAGATATGTTGAGAAAAGAAGTATAAGCAAAAAGGAACCAGAACTGGATGATTTAGGATCTGCCTACCAGATTGCAAACAGTGATGAAAGACAGAGATGGCTTTCAAAAGTATGGCATGGGAAAAAAGCCAACGGTGTGACTGTACAACTTTTTTGGAAGACCTCAGAGAGGTCAGAAGGTCAGTGTACTCAGCCACACAAATTAATGACTTTCAACAGATTAACGGTATGCCTGAAAGGTCTTCTCAAGCAAGCCACAGAGTCTGGGCCCCCTTTCCTGTGGCCCTCAGCCACCACACTGGAGTCCCAGATATACAGGGGGGAGCATCTCAGATCTGTGGGTGTGGCTTTTGTCCAATGGCCTGAATCACAGTGCTGCAAGCTTCTTGGGGAAAGTTGCTTTCAAGCAGAAACATTGCCAGTTTGGACTAAAGTTAGGGAGAGACCACGAAATGAAAACAGGCAGCTGGATCCCCAGATTCAAGGAAGTGATGAAACTCTTCAGGTGTGAACACCTGCTACCTTTCACAGAAAGAAAGAATGACTCACACCCCACGGAGCAGAACCAAGAGAAATGAGATAATTCCCAGGCCTTGAAACCTAATCCAGGGTCTCTGGCTGGAATTCACCCAACTAGACATCAGAAACACATGGAGCAGTGATTCCTTTCACCTTCCATTTCCCCCATTTTAGTCAAGAATGTCTATAGCCATCATCCTGTATGTGCCACCACTGTGTGTTGGGAATGCCAGGCAGATAACGTCTCTCTTCAGTTTCACAGGCCCACAGATGGGGAGGAAGCAAACCCAAGGAAATCACAGTCAAAAGCCTCATCCACACCTGGGTCTAATTTAAATGATGAAATTTTGGACTCCGGTTGACATCCTAATGGGATTATATTCTCAGGAACGTCTGGAGGGGATCTAAATTGCTGGGGTCCAGGTGGCGGACTGTGGTAGGCAGAATTTAAAGCTGGCTTAAGGTTCCCACCCTCTGGTGTACATGCCTTGCATGACTGCCTCATCTAAGTGTAGGCAGGACTTGTGTCATGGAATATCACCCCCATGATTGGTCACTTTATAAGACAAGTGGGATTTTGCCAATGTAAATCCCATTTACATGGTAGTTGGTCATGAGTTAATACAAGGGAGATTTTTCCATATGGCCCTGACCCATTCACACAAGCCCTATATATCTGGCTCTAGAAGTTAGACACTGGAAACTGGAGGTCCAAAGCAGCAGAGACATGCTTGCTGGCCTTGAGAGAGAAACCCCCATGTTGTAGAGGAGGCACAGGGCAGGAAATGCTGGTACAGTCAGCCAGAAATAGGACTCTTAGTCCTATAATCATAAGGACTAAATTCTGCAAACAGTCTGGATGGGTTTGAAAAAGTGCCCTGAATTCAAGTGAGAATATAGCATCAACTGGTCCCCTGTAAGACCCTCAGCAGAGAACTCAGCCAGGCTGTGCTGGACTCCTGACCTATAGAAAATGTCATATAATAAATTTATGTTATTTTACTCCTCTGGGGTTGTGGTAATCTGTTACACAATAGAAAACTAGTATAATCCCTGAAAGAAAGAAAGAAAGAAAGAAAGAAAGAAAGAAAGAAAGAAAGAAAGAAAGAAAGAAAGAAAGAAAGAAATGCTCCAAACCAAAATTACAAAACACAAGGAAAAACTATACTGCTCTGTGAGCATAAGTATCCACAAGAAAAAATGAGGGGTTAAGCTCCAGGAAAATCAGATAAAAACCAGTGAACTTAGAAGAAAGGAGTATAGTCCAATAAAAAATATATAGAACAAAAAAACTGGTAAGCATGTGTTTATAAATAAAACTAGTTTATCAGAATTTCACTTTCCACAGCTACAGGACTTGCCCATTTATTGAACTAGTCAAAAATGGACAAATATGTGAAACAATGGTGTATAGGACCCTGACATGAAAAACAGTGATCATGAGAAGGTGGGAAACAAATGAGATGAGCTCTATGATTGTCCCAGCTTACTGCCCACAGAGAGCTTCAGACCATGGTGCAGAGAGAGCAACTGTGCCAGAGCCTAGCAGACTCACTGCATTGTGGGGACAAAGCTGAGAGTCCTAGGAGGTGCCTAGAGTTCATAGGACAGAGTACCAGAAGGGAGAAAACCCCACAGAGAGAGAGAGAGCGCTCTGGAGATATGCAGAGGGTCCCCCACAGGAATTCAGTTGAGTATTGATCAGTGCATGCATGTGAAGACACTACCTCAGGCTAGGCAAGATCCACCTGAGAGGATCGGAAGGAACAAAAGCCAGTACTAACCCAGGGCTAGGCATAATGCCTATTCCCACCAAAATCCCATCTCGTGATTCACAGGGCACCAGTGTTGCCCACAAAAGATCTTACCTCAGTAATGGGGGGTTAGGAATGCTAGACTGAGTGCCATGTAGGTCCCAACTAGCAAATATTAAAAACAAGACCTAAAACAGTGAAGATGTTTTAAGTAACTTAATTGTGTACCAAAACAAAGTTCAAGAATATTTATAAGTGAAAAAATATCTAGCAATCAAAAAAGTGAAATCTACAACATATAGAATCCAATCAAAATCAGCAGACATGTAAATAAGCTGGCAAAAAACAACCCAATAAAATTCAATTGAATTAGTCAGTTGAAACAGACTCAGGACAGAAACATGTGTCAAAACTACCAGGTATGACATCAAATCAATCATTAAAACTGTGTTCTATTTGTATAAAAGTTAAGACAAGACATGAAGATATTTTTCAAAAGAATTAAATAAAACTCCCTGAGATGAAAAACACAATGTATGAGATGAAAAATACCTTGAAGAAGCAAATACTTAAGTAGATACCAAAAACAATTTTACAAAATCGCGCACGTGCGCACGCGCACACACACACACACACACACACACACACACACATATGAGAATCAAGAAAAAAGAAAGAAAAGAAAACGACATTACAATTCTGACACCCAGTTCCAATGTGTGGGGAGTTTTCCCATACCACCAAGCAACTCTCTGACACAAGCTGGGTGTCCTACAATTCAACTCAATTCTGCTGCTATCTACCTGGAGACACCAGATTCTAAGGTTAAGGACTCAGTCCTTCAAGACATCCTCCCTGCCATCAGACATCAATTACAAGTCCAGGCTAGCACCTGTGCTTCTGATCAACTGACTATACATTGGACATTCCCACAACCTGCTCCCTTACTTCAATTAACTTGCTAGTGCAACTCAGAGAAACGTTATACTGACTAGATTACCAGGTTATTATGAAAAGATATAACTCAGGAACAGCCCATTGGAAGAGATGCATAGGGCATGAGGAAAGGGGCAGAGATCCATGACCCTCAGAGGGCACCACTCTCTCCAAACCAGCAACCAAAAAGCCCTAGTAACTCCATTCTTTAGGGGTTTTATGGAGGCTTCATTACATAGACATGATTAATTAAACCATTAGCCATTGGTGATTGAACTTAATCTTTAGCCCCTGAGGTTGAGAGGCTGGGACTAAAAAGTCTCAGCACTCTACTCACACAGTTGACTCCCCTGGCAACCAGCCCCCATCCTTAGGTGCTTCCCAAGCCAGGTTATTAACATAACAAAAGATAATTTATTGTTCTCATTTCATAGGAAATCCTAAGGGCTTGAGGAGCTCTGTGCTAGAAATGGATGAAGACCAAATATATATATTTCCTATTATAAATCACAATATCACACGGACAATTTTAAGCAACCTAACATACATGTAACTGGACTCCTGGACTGAAGGAATACTGCAAAAGGGATGAGGGAAAAACTTAGATATTTGAATAAGTAATGGCAGAATTTTTTTCAAATTTGACAAAAACTACAATGACAGAAACTAAAAACCCACAAGTCCAAGAAGTTCAATGAACCCCAAGTACCAGAAACAGGAAGAAAACTGCATCAAGGCACATCATAATCAAATTGCTGGGGTGGAGGAGTTAAGATGGCAAAACAGTAGGGGGACCATAGGCTTGCCTCATCCCTTGAATGCAGCTAGATCATTCCATACTCCCAAGAAATCAAACTGAATGCTGACAGAACAAACTGCAGAACTAGAAGGAGAAAAGAAGCCACATTGTGGAAGGTAGAAGGTGTGGAGACATAATTCCAGGGAGAAAAGAATCATGGCTACTGTGAAGGGGAGGGAGCCTTGATCTCAGAGAGGAGAGAGAGAGAGAGAAACACAGAGAGAAAGTGGTGCACAGGGGATTGCACAAGGCAAACACTGCCCCAAAACCACTAACTGAGAAAACTAGAGCAGTTGATTATTGCAAGTATTTTACAAGCCGTAGAGCCCAAAGGCTAAAGTTTTAGAAGTCCATGCCACCACTGAGTGGAGCCTGGCAGGCATAGCAGTGCTCCTGCGAGGAAGCAGGGCAGGGGTCTGGGAGTGGTTTGAAGATCCTCTGGGTGGCACTAGGAGAGACTAGGTGGCACACATCTCAGGGGTCAAAAGAGCTGGCAGGCACCAAGGTGCTAATCTTCTCATAAGCATAGAAACAGATATGCATGCTGAGGGCAATAAACCATGCTACCCGGCTCTCCGCTGCACTTTACATTAACTCCAAGCCAATGCATGGTCATGCAACTGCTTTTCTGGGACTAACTGGCACCAGCCAGAGCATGGCAAGACCCTTCCTTAGAGGATCAGCACAGAATCCTAAAATTTGGAGTTTTGAAACTTACCCACACACCTAAGATAAAAGAGAAGTCATGTGCTACCTGGCAGGCAGACAGCTCAGAGACACACAGGGTGAAGGCAAGGATATGATGGAAGCTGGGAACACAAGAGAAGAGATTGTTCACTCTTCTTTGAGGGCTTCCTGAACAGTGGTGGGCATAAACTTTCCACAAGAACAAGAGAACAGTGTAATGCCATTTCCCCCACTGCCCAACAATACTGACAGGCTACAGTGAACAACACAGCGCCCCTCAGTGGAGGTTGGAGCTAATTACACCATGCCCTGCCTGCACCCTGCATGTGCATCTTTGCTAGGGCAAGTCCCCTGAGAACCAGCACAGCTGGCCCCCTCCCCCAGAACACCAGCACAAACTCTTCATACACACCAAGTCTACTGATCACACAGTGCTGCACAGCTTCACCTCTAGGGGTAATAGGATCTAACCTCTTCATAAGCAAACCAAAAGACACCTAGTTAAAACTTGCCACACTATGGACAAGGTCCAAACGTTCCCCACTGCAGACAAGGAGAAAGTTCAGAGGACTGGCCTGAGGGAAAGAACAGCCAAAACACAAGAACAGAGTGCACACTCTAAAACACTTCCTGAAGCACCAGGCCTTGGATGGTATAGGACTTCTTCTTAATATAGCCATTACTAAAAGGAGCAAGAAATACAAGAAGGTTTTCTAACACACACATAAAACAGTGACCTTGCTGGGAGCCATTTCTGAAGTAAAACAGGTTTGCAAGGCCTCCCACCATCAGGTGGTGACCAACATCTATACCCACTCAATCCCCACTCAATTTCTGCTTGAGCACCAAACTCCAAGGCTCCTGACTGACTGATATCAGGAGTGACTTGGCTCCTTGTGCTAAAAATATGTGAAATGTACCTTGTGAAAAAACTTGTCATAGAAGTTTCTTCTTTTGTGATTATAGGAGCAAATGTTACATTTTTTTCTTCCCCTCGGAAACAAGCTATTTGACCCCTGCTCACAAAAGAACTAACTTTTGCCTTTGTTATGCTAAAAAACATTGCCTTGTATTTGAATTCTAAAATATCCCTTCCTTCTCCATATGATAAACATCTAGTCACCTACTTCAATCTCTATTGGTAAAGATTATGCATGAGTCTTCTACCAATCTATGTTCTGGGAAATTTTTACATACCAAAGAATCTGTCATTGGAAATCATTGTCTAAGGCAATTGCCACTTCTGTTTTGTACCTCATACATTTTTTCAATAAATAAAGCTGACACTCTGGTCAGTGCAGAGATGCCTGCCTGATGAGCAGAAAGAAGCTGAGGCTCTCTCACTCCCTTCACTGACACTGTCCATCCTTCAGGGAGCCCTGGACCTGCTGGAGCTGGACTCTGGCATGACCTAGACAAAATATCAAGACAAAGGAATTCACCCCAAAAGGGAGATAAGGAAGAGGTCACAGCTAGGGAGCTAATCAAAGCAAATATAAGCAATATGCCTGAACCTGAATTTAAAATAACACTCATAAGGATACTAACTGAGCTTGAGAAAACTATAGAAGACACCAGACAATCTGCTTCTGTATAGATAAAAGAACTAAAAACTAGTCAGCCTGAAATTAAAAAGTGCTATAACCGAGATGCAAAGACATTGGATACAATAGCAACAATGGCAACTAGGATGGATGAAGCAGGGAAACACATCAGTGATATAGAAGATAAAATTACAGAAAATGATAAGCTGAAAAGAAGAGGGAAAGAAAGGTATTGGATTACAAATGTAGACATAAGGAACTCAGAGACTCCATAAAACATAATAATATTTATCATAGGAGTCTCAGAAAAAGAGGAAAATGAGGGCAGAAGGTTTATTTGAGCAAATTATAGTTGAAAATTCTCCTAATTTGGGGATGAAGAACAACATCAAAATCCAAGAAGCCCAGAAAGCTCCAGTTAAATTCAGCAAAACCAGCCATCACCAAGATATATCACTATCAAGTTCACAAAATACACAGACAAGGAAGGAATCCTGAAAGAGTGAAGGAAAAATTCCTTAACCTACAAGGGAAGTCAGATCACGTTCACAGCAGATCTGTTCACAGAAACTTGTCAGGCTAGACAGGAGTGGCATGATATATTCAACATGCTGAATGGGAAAAATATGCAACCAAGAATTCTTTATCCAGAAAAAGCTGTCATTCAGAATAGAAGGAGAGATAGAATTGCACAGAGAAACAAAAACTCAAGGAGTTTCAGGTCACTAAATGAGTCTGCGAGAAATATTAAAGGTGACTCTTTGAATGGGTGGGGTGAATGGCCAAAAGCAACCAAAACTAGAAAGGAACAGAGGACATCACAAGAAACACCAATCTTACAGGTAACACAATGGCACTAAATTCATATCTTTAATAATTGCTCTACATTTAACTGGAGTTAATTCTACAATTAAAAGACATAGGGAATCAGAATGGATTTTAAAAAAAAAACAAGATGCACAAATCAAAACCACACTGAGATACCACCTCACACCAGTCAGAGTAGCTAAAATGAACAAATCAAGAGACTATAGATGCTGGCGAGGGTGTGGAGAGACGGGCACCCTCCTACACTGTTGGTGGGAATGTAAACTGGTGCAGCCGCTCTGGAGAACAGTGTGGAGGTTCCTCAAAAAACTATCCATAGAACTCCCTTATGACCCAGCAATAGCCCTGCTAGGGATTTACCCAAGAGATAGAGAAA
>PJEM01014788.1:10031-33320 GCA_004023845.1 Helogale parvula | reverse complement strand
TCAGTCGGTTAAGCCTCCGACTTCAGCTTAGGTCAGATCTCACGTTCGTGGGTTCGAGCCCCGCATCAGGCTCTGTGCTGACAGCTAGCTCAGAGCCTGGAGCCTGCTTCTGGTTCTGTGTCTCCTTCTCTCTCTGCCCCTCCCCCTCTCATGCTCTGTCTCTCTCTGTATCAAAAATAAATAAAAACATTTAAAAAAAAAAAACTCCTTTAAAAAAAAAAAAAATAAAAAAAAAAATAAAAACAGAGGGAGAGGGGCGCCTGGGGGGCTAGTCAGTGAAGCGTCTGACTTCGGCTCAGGTCATGATCTCATGGTTCCTGGGTTCCAGCCCTGTGCTGACAGCTGGCTCAGAGCCTGGAGCCTGTCTTCAGATTCTGTGTCTCCCCCTCTCTCTGACCCTCCCCTGCCCACGCTGTCTTCTCTCTCTCAAAAATAAATAATTAAAAAAAAAAAACTGAGAGGGAGAAAATCTATTTTTCCGGGTAACATGCAGTCACAGCAGACCTGTTACAGATGACATGTCCAGACAGAGCGAACCTCCTGAATCTTCAGCAATCTAATGAAAGTTAGGAACAGGAACATGAATACCATTATGAAGACCATTCCAGTACGGACACCGAGCAATTGCGCAGAGAAAGAGTAGGAGTCCTCTGTAGGTATGAAAGCTCATTCCACTGAAATCTACATGGGATATGAAATGGTATGGAATAAATAAAAGAATGAAAGGAGGACATTAAACCAGAATGACTGACTAGAGAATCCAACCATAATCTGATAGTTCCCTTATTTCTGATGAATTCTCTAGAATATGTTGTCCAATAGCAATATGAGGCCAGCTACAAATATAATTTAAAAATTATACTAGTCACATTAAAAAGGTAAAGCAAAACAGATGAAATCTGATTTTTTAAATTTCTTAAAACATTTTTATTTATTATTGAGAGACAGGGAGAGAGACAGAGCATGAGCATGGGAAGGGCAGAGAGAGAGGGAGACAAAGAATCTGAAGGAGGCTCCAGGCTCTGGGCTGTCAGCACAGAGCCAGTGTGGCGCTGGAACTCACAAACTGCGAGATCATGACCTGAGCTGAAGTCGGACAGTTAACCGACTGAGCCACCCAGGCGCCTCTGAAATCTGTTTTATAATACATTTTACTATATATTGGATAAATCAGTATATCCAAATATTATCATTTTAACATGTAATCAATATAACAATTATTAATGAGATATTTTACATTTATTTGTTTCTTTTGACAGTATGCATGCACAAAAAGGGGAGGGGCAGACGGAGAGGGAGAGAGAGAATCTTAAGCAGGCTCCACATGCTCAGAGTGGAGGCTGACATGGGGCTTGATCTCACGATGGTGAGATCATGATCTAGGTTGAAATCAAGAGTTGGAAGTTTGGGGCACCTGGGTGGCTCAGTCGGTTGACCCTCCCCTGATCATGCTGTCTCTCTCTCTCTCTCTCAAAATTAAATAAAAACACGATTGCAGGTAAGTAAAAGACCAGAGTATGACACCCATTTAGGCAAATATTTCTTGCCGGAGGCGTACTGGCATTGTCAGTCGTGCAGTCCAGCCAGCTGCAGGATATACAGCTTTGGCCCTGACCATGACATTGTGGTATCACCTTCATCCTGGCAGTTGAATAAGATTGCCCCCAGGCACTCCCCAGCTCCCCTTTGTAAGAATGGTACCACGCTCCTACTTGAGATGCACTGCTTAAGACTTTTGTTAAAATCTGGTGAGGTAAAAAGCACCCATGTTTGGAGCGCCTGGTTGGCTCAGTCCGTGAGACTAAAAAGCTTGACATCGTGTCACGTCAGAGGTGAAGGATCCTGGTGAAGTTCATTGTGACGAGATTTAAGAAATGTCTTCTCGGGGCGCCTGGGGGCTCAGTTGGTTAAACCTCCGACTTTGGCTCAGGTCATGATTTCACATTCATGGGTTCAAGCCCAGCATCAGGCTCTGTGCTGACAGCTCAGAGCCTGGAGCCTGCTTCCGATTCTGTATCTCCTCTCTCTCTGCCACTCCCCCTCTCATGCTCTGTCTCCCTATATCAAAACTAAATTTAAAAAACATTAAAAATTAAAAAAAAAAAGAAAATCCTGCTTAAAAAAATAAATGTCTTTTCTAGAGAATTTTGAGGTGTATCTAATTTTGGGGCTACAGATAATGATATGGTTTTTCAACACTGGTGACCACTATGAGTACATGAGTTGAATTGTTCATTAATATTGTGTAACAATTTCACAGCTATTATCTAACACATGAAAGTATCGTGAGATACTGTCTATTGGATTGTAGTAGAACATTTTACAAGTCTATGCATTGTTTTATTTTTTTTGCTGATGGTAGACATCATACTCATAGAGCTATGAGTAAAAATATATGATCAGTTCAGTATGATTACCTTACAAATTTTGGCTAGTTTGCTTTTCAGAGACCTATTTTTTAAAATATTTTAGTGTTTTTGAGGAGTGGGGGAGGGACAGAGAGAGAGGGAGACAGAATCAGAAGCAGGCCCAAGGCTCTGAGCTGTCAGCACAGAGCCCAACATGGGGCTCGAACTCACAAACCATGAGATCATGACCTGAGCTGAAGTCGGACACTGAAGGCAACCCTTTAAAGATCTCCTTTTAAGGGTGCCTGGGTGGCTCAGTTGGTTAAGCATCTGGCTTCGGCTCAGGTCATGATCTCACAGTCCGTGGGTTCGAGCCCTGCATTGGGCTCTGTGCTGACAGCTCAGAGCCTGGAGCCTGCTTCAGATTCTGTGTCTCCCTCTCTCTCTCTGACCCTCCCCAGCTCACGCTGTCTCTCAAAAATAAATAAAAAGCATTAAAATAAGTAAATAAAAATCTCCTTTAAAAGGTACTGTTTAAGTTGATTTTGGATTCCACGGACAATGTTGTTGAATCTGTGAGACATTACAAAGTTTCTAAGCAGTTTGACCTAAGTGAATGTCTCTATCACTATGATGGACAAGGAGACAAGGAATGTAGCCCTTCTATTTTGAACCGTAATAGAGTAAATGGGACTGCACTGGTCTTTCTGCACAAAAAAAGTATAAAACTAGACAAACCACTTAGAACAACAATCTTCATGCACTGATAAACACGCAGCACATGACTGTCATCCTTGCGAACAAAGCACACAAGGTAAGCTCCATAATCAGGGAGGTGAAGTTCAAGTAGCGGCTTTCTTGAGATGAGGAGAAAATTATCAGGGATCAAAGTTATTGAAGCAGCTGGAACTTTGTGGCTTAGAATGCCCGAGCTGCTGTGGTGTCAGTGTGTGTGTAGGTGTGCATGCATGCATGCACGTATGTTGGGGTGGAGGGACACAAATGTGCCGGGCAAGTTTGCCTGCTGCAAGAGGAAAGCTGAAGAGCGATACTAAAAATCACATAGTGCTAAGAGACCTTGAATTTCCAGCCCAGCCCAAGAGCGGCAACATCTCTGATACTTCGGGCAGTTAATTGAGTATCCAGAATCAAGCCTTAAGAGGAAGAATCATGCGAAAAAAGTAAGAAGCACATGCTAGGGCCGACTATATAACCAAAATGGACACATGATGCAAATAATGACTCCAAAGCTAACATTACCAGAAGGACCATTCAAAAATTAATTTGCACAATACACAGATGTCTTATTCTTTAAAGGAAGACAGGATTATCCAGACTGTATTATCTACAATTATCTAACATACAATTATTATCAAATATACAAAAATTTAGGAAAATATGAACCACAATAGAAAAGTAGTCTATGAAAAATTTCTGTAAGGTGACCCAGATTTGGGGATTAGGAAAAAAAATTAAGTAACATTCATAAATATTTTTGAGAGCTTAAGGGAAGACATAGTTCTAATGAATGAAGAGATAAGGGATGTCAGCATATAACTGAAACTTTTTTTTAAAAGAAAAATCCCAAGAACTAAGAAGTACAGTAATTAAAATAGAAAAATTCACTTAGCAGATTGAACACTGCAAAAATTAATCAGTAGAAATATCTGGTTTAAAAATCAGAAAGAAAAAAATGAACAAAGATTCTGTAACTTACCAACATTGAGAGAATTTACATGCATATAACTGGAATCCCAGAAGGAAAGCAAAGAGAAAATTCCATGGAAAAAGTTTTTGAGGGAACAATGGCTGAAAATAACCCAAAATTTAGTGGGGGGGAAAACCTAACAGATACAGGAAATACAGTGAATAACAAGTAGAATATTTACAAAACAAAACCCATACTACCAAACAAAACCCAACTGAGCCAGCCAAGACAGGGCACTTGGCTGGCAGAGGTGGTAGAGCACGCAACTCTTGATTGTGGGGTCATGAGTTCAAACCCCACTCTACACATTAAGTAGAGTTTAACTTAAAAATGAGAGGGTGTCTATGTGATTTCTAGAAGATAAAAGTAGAAAATGCAAGGTTTCTTAAGGTTTCTGTCTAGCACTGGCATGGCATCAGTCTTTGGCATATTTTGTTCATCAAAGCAAGTCAAAAGACACACCCAGATTCAAGGGAAGGAGAAATGGACTCTACATCTTAATGCGAGAAGCAACATACATGGGTGGGTGGTAATGGGAAGAATTTCTGGAAGCTATTTGAAGATAATCTATTAGAAGAAGTGAAAGTACTGAAAATAGTAAACATAGATAAATATAAAAGATGATATATATGTTTCTTCTCTTAATTTCATATGACCATTTAAAGCAAAAATTATAATGAACATAGATGTAACATACAAGACAATAAAGCATAAAGGATTTGTGGGTGGTGGTAAATGGAACTATACAAGGTAAGGCTCCTTTATTTTATGTGAAGTATCACAATTTTAACTCTTAAGAATATTGATAACTTAAGAATGCATACCATAATTCCTAAAAACATTGCTAAAACAATAAAGCAAAAAAGATACAATTAAAAGTCAAGAAAGGAATTCAAATGGAATTCTAAATGGAATACTAAAACATTTGATTAATCCAAAAAATGGCAGTAAGAAGAGAGGAACACAAAACTAATGGGACAAACTAGAAACAAATATCAAAATAATAGGCTTAATTTCAATAATATAAATTATAAAATATAAATGGATAAAACACACCAATTATTAAGTAGAGATTGTCAGAATGGATTAAAAATAGGAAGATCCAACTAATTATTGTCTACAAGAAAAGCACATTAAAAAAACAAGTTGAAATTATGGGGTGCCTGGGTGGCTCAGTGGGTTAAGCCTCCGACTTTGGCTCAGGTCATGATCTCACATTCGTGGGTTCGAGCCTCGCATCAGGCTCTGTGCTGACAGCTAGCTCAGAACCTGGAGCCTGTTTCTGGTTCTGTGTCTCCTCTCTCTGCCCCTCCCCTTCGCATGCTCTGTCTCTCTCTGTATCAAAAATAAATAAAACATTAAAAAATAAAAAAAAAAACCAGAAGTGGATATTAGAAAGATGGAAAGATACAGAACACACAAACAGTAAGCTGAGAAAGCTCCAGTGACTATATTACTATAAGAGAAATTTCACTTTAAGATAAGAAGGGTTATCAGAGACAAAGAGGATTTTTCATAATGAGAAAATGGTTGTTTCATCGGCAAAACACGAGAACCAACACAGTTAATGTGCTCAATAACAAAACTTCCACAATATGTAAATGAAAAAGTGGCCATACTAAAGGACAGAAGAAACAAACTCACAATCCATTGTAATGAATTTTAACTCTCCTATCTTGGTAATTAAATAGTGAAACTGTATGGGATGCCTGGGTGGCTCAGTTGGTTAAGCGGCCGACTTCAGCTCAGGTCATGATCTCACGGTCCGTGGGTTCGAGCCCCGTGTCAGGCTCTGTGCTGACAGCTCAGAGCCTGCAGCCTGCTTCTGACCCTCCCCTGTTCACACTCTGTGTGTCTCTCTCTCAAAAATAAACACATTAAAAAAAATAATGAAACTATAAGAAAAGTCAGTAATGATATAGAAGACTTAAACAAAACTATCAACTTCCTTACCCCTATTGACATTAATAAAATCCAATGCTCCACAACTGTAGAACACATTCGTTTTCACTGCCCATGGAACATTTACCAGGATAGACCACATCTGGGGGGACAAAATAAGTCTCACCAATTTTTACAGTGTTGATATCTGACAAAGTTTGTTTTCTGATCACAGCATAAATAATTTGGTAATCTCTAGCCAGACAGATGAAGAAAAAGAGATGGAAGATTCAAATGATGGATATCAGTGTTTTAGGAATTGCTGTGCCACAAAGTACTCCAGAATGTAGTGGCTTAAAATAACAACCATTGTTGGGGCCCAGTGGGCAATAATAACCCTCAAACAATATTTGGCTTCTTGGGCCGCACATGTGGCTTCTGTTCATCCTATGATTTTCTCATTGCTTTGCAAAGAGGCATATACTTTTAGGCTTTAAATCAACAGTCAGTGACCTTCTCTTACTTATTTTCTGGCTCTTTGTCTGCTGTAGGGAGTGAACATAATCCTCTCCCAAAAGATTTGCTTAAGGATAAGCATCCCACCCTTGAATAACTGATGAAGGGCCTTAAGGAATGTATATCTCCTCATAGAATTCTTCAGGCTTATCATATGTTTAAAACCAGACTATTATTAGGGGATTCTTCTTTTTGCAATGACTTAAACCTGTTACTTACTGATATGAATAACCTTCCCTGGAGCATGTCTTTACTTCAGGGACCTTGAACTATGTAATCCTTAAAGAAATGATGTAATCACCCATGGTATATAAGACCCTGGCTATCTTAATAAAGGTGGCTTTTTACCAACCACCATCCACGCTTGTCTGTCTTGTCTGTCTTGTCTGTCTTGTCCATCTTCTTTTCTAGAGATATTTTCACCGACACTAACCCCCTACTCGGGACCTTTCGACTGTGGTGCGTGGGTTGGTCCCCCGCATACCATTTTATTGCTCAAGTTTTGTGAGTCAGGAATTTGCAGAGAGTTCAGTGAGAACAGCTCAGCTCTCTTTCCTGTGTCGTTAACTAGACTCACTGGTGCAGTTGAATTCAGTGGTTGGCGCATCTGGATCACAGGTCTGAGAAGGCCTTCCTCATATGTACGGATAAGATGCAGACTGGCGGCTTCCTGTGGCCTCTCTCCATGTGGTGTTTCTCTTTCAGTAACTTTTTCTTCATGTGGTTTTTCTCTGCAGTAAGATTGCCTGAACTTTTTTTGTTTTTAATTTTTTTCTGTTTATTTGTTTTTGAGAGAGTGTGTGAGTGGGGCAGAGACAGAAAGTGGGCAACAGAATCTGAAGCAAGCTCCGTGCTATCGGCATAAAGCCTGATATGGGACTTGAATTCATGAACCATAAGATCATGAGCTGAGCCAAAATTGGATGTTCAACTGACTGAGTCCCCAAGGTGACCCAAGATTGCCTGACCTTCTTAATGAGTGGCTCAGGACATCAAATTGGCAAAAAAAGAAAAAAAATGAAGCTACACCTTTGAGGATATAATTTTTTTTTCTCAATCCTGAGCCTGGGGTAGCATCCTAGTCCATGTATTTTGAGGAGTTTGTAGTTAGAGAATATTTTTCTCTATATTATTATGTAAGCTATCTTTGTTTTATGCTTTCATTTTTGCCACATTACTTTTTTATCTTGTTCATATTATCAGCTCTCATACAGAATAGACTACGATGATGTCTTTCTAACTGTTCGGTTATCTAAAACTTGACCTTGGGGTGCCTGGGTGGCTCACTTGGTTGGGTGTCTAACTCTTGATATTGGCTTCGGTCATGGTCTCAAGGTTTGTGGATTTGAGCCCCAAGTTGGGCTCTGCGCTGGCAATGCAGAACATATTTGGGATCCTTTCTCTCCCTCTCTTTTTCTGCCCCTCCCCCAGCTCATGTGTAAGCGCATGCTCTCTGTCTCTCAAAATAAACATTTAAAAATGTTATTCACTGGGAAAGCAGACTGGAGCAGCCACTCTGGAAAACATTGTGGAGGTTCTTCAAAAAATTAAAAATATAAGTACCCTATGACCCAATAATTACACTACTGAGTATTTATCCTAGGGATGCAAATGTACTATTTCAAAGGGGCACATGCACCCCAATATTTATAGCAGCACTATTAACAACAGCCATAGTATGGAAAGAGCCCAAATCTCCAATGACAGATGAAAGGATAAAGAAGATGTTATATATATACAATGGAATATTACTCAGCAATCAAAAAGAATAAAATCTTGCCATTTTCAACTAAGTGGATGGAACTAGAGGGTATTATGCTAAGTGAATTTAGTCAGTTTGAGAAAGACAAATATCATATGACTTCACTTATATGAAGAATTTAAGATACAAAACAGATGTACATAAGGGAAGGGAAGCAAAAATAATATAAAAACAGGGAAAAGGACAAAAACATAAGAGACTTAAATATGGAGAACAAACAGAGGGTTGCTGGAGGGGTTGTGGGAGGGCGGATGGGCTAAATGGGTGAGGGGCATGAAGGAATCTACTCCTGAAATCATTGTTGCACTATATGCTAACTAACTTGGATGTAAATTTAAAAAACAAATAAATTTTTTTAAATGTTATTCATTATCAGCGGTGACTGGGTGGTTCAGTCAGTTAATCATCTGACTCTTGATTTCAGCTGTCATGATCGTCATGCTCTCACAGTTCATGACGTTGGACCCCACGTCAGACTCTACACTGACACTGTAGAACCAGCTTGGGATTCTCTCTCTCCCTTTCTCTTCCTGCCCTCTCCCACTCACATTCTCTCTCTCTCTCTCTCTCTCTCTCAAAATAAATAAATAAACTTTAAAAAAATGGGTAATGGGCATTGAGGAGGGCACTTGCTTCATGAGCACTTGGTTTTGTATGTAAGTGACAAATGATGGGAACCTACTCCTGAAACCAAGACTACGCTGTATGGTAGCCAACTTGACAATAAATAAAAAATAATAAAATAAAACGTCATCACATTAAATTCTTTTTAGCACAAGGCAACTGTAAGGACATCTTTCTGTTCCTTAGAATATGTCTTTCTAGATTGAGTCTAGAAAATCTTCTATGTGCTTTGTTTTATTTTATGTTGGGGTGCCTGGGTGGCTCAGTCAGTTAAGCGTCTGACCTTAGCTCAGGTCATGATTTCACAGTTCTCGAGTTCAAGCCCGTATCGGGCTCTGTGCTGACAGCTCAGAGCCTGGAGCCTGCTTCAGATTCTGTGTCTCCTTCTCTTTCTCTGTTCCTCCCCTGCTCGTACTCTGTCTCTCTCAAAAATAAATAAAGACTAAAAAAAATTTTTTTTGTTTACATTTTTGTCATGTTATTTCTTTTTTTAAATCTTGTTAATGCTATTGAATGAGCTATAGTATAGTCACTTCTATTTTACTTTCTTCACCCAACACATTTTCTACCTAACTGTACTAAGGGAAAGGGAAGCGTTATTTGTGCAGCCTTAGGCATGAACATGCTAAGCAAAATCTATATAATGACTTTAATGCTTACTCCTTGTAACTTTTCCTCCTTAATCCTAGTTCTGTTCTCTAAAGCTATAAAAAAATGGTCTACCCCTTCTTTAACAGACCAACCAACCTTCCCAATTGTGGAGATAGAAACTGTGTTCCCATGGGTCTCTGCCTCTCTAGGTCATCTTACCCAGAACTCCTCAACTTTCCCTCATTTTACATGTAACCATCTTACTTTTCATGTAAGTTGGTCAATGTTCCTCATGAAAAGTGGCCCCTGATGGGTCCCCAGAGTCATCTCAACTGAGGGAAAAAGATATTGTTGCTCAAATTTTGGGGAGGGGGCCATCCCACTTAAATTCAAAGCTAAAACTTTAATAAAAGAGAAAAAAGATGTCAAGGGAGCAATTAAGAGGTTATGCACATTTATCTTGGCCAGGACCACTAGCCACGCCTCTGAAGTTTGAGCAGTCCGCCCTAAGCCGCAAAGATCTACAGATTACAGTACAGTGAACTACTCTGGTAATGTTGCATTCTTTTTTGACTGCTCACCTCAACCCGCCACCATCTTCTCGTCCCAGTCTCCAGTTGCATTTAAAGTCTCCCATTTTCCTACTGGAAACGGCTAAGACAAACCAAAGGCCAATCCAGCGGGAGCGCAGCCGCGCGCGGGCACTTCCGGGATTGAGCGGCGGATGGCTACGCCTCCAAGGAGGAGTTAGGGGCGGAGCCGCGTTGCGTGCCTCCAGATGGCTCGGCGGACTTTGCGCATGCTCTAACTCCGCTTCCGGTGGGCGGTTCACTCGTGCCGTTCCAGAGTAGCCGCGAGGTTGCTGCGTTTACTCCCGCGAAAAAGCGTCCGCTTCAGGCAAGTAAGTGTCGTCTCTTTTTTCCATCAGTCATTCCAGACGTTCAAAATAGAACTTGAAGGGCCGGGCTGGGACTAACCCATGTTCTGCTGCTACTTTCTCCTGTTGTTCTGAAACCTTTATTTCTGAGAAGTTATGGCAACGGAGTTGCTATGGTAACTGAGTGGCTGCAACTTATTTTTTTTTGAGAATTTGGAGAAATTGGGAGAGCTGCTTCCGTAAGGCCTCGCTCAAATACATGTGCGTCGGACGCAGATTTAGATGTTATGTCAAATTCATGCGCCTAAACCACAGAGTTTTATTTTATTTTTATTTTTGAGAGGGAGAGACCGCATGAGCAGGGGAGGGTCAGAGAGAGAGGGAAACACAGAAACTGAAGACAAGCTCCAGCTCTGAGCTTGCTGTCAGCACAGAGCCCGACACGGGGCTCGAACCCAGGAATTGTGAGATCATGACCTGAGCCGAAGTCGGATGCTTAACCGACTGAACCACCCAGGCGTCCCCAGGATTTTATTTTAAAAGGTGTACTCTGGCTGTAATGTGGAGTAGCAGGATTTAGCGTTCGGTAACGAGTTGGAAAGCTAATTCAGCGATCAAGACACAGTTCGAAGATATCCTGAAGTTGGGTAGTGGTGTAGGACTGCGGAGAAGAGGGAAAATTGGAGAAATTCCAGCCGGTAATATCACCGGGACCTAATGTGGGGAATGAGGGCCAGGGGCCCTGAGCATCTTGAGGATTAAGTCCATACTTCCCTTGGCTATCGCTGTCTTTCTAGATTCCTTTCCCGCCATCAATTCAGTTTTCTGATCCTCTCCTCCAGGTGGACTGACCCAAGACCCTATTCATTACAAGTAGTTTGATATTCTAGTTCTGGAATATTGTCCTCACCTTTCTTAGGATGTTGGGTCAGTTTGTATAATTTCATTAAGCGCCTGAGTTTTTTTCAAACAGGAAAATGAAAGAAAATAATAGTATTTCTCTCAGGATTTTTATAAGGATTAAGGGAGATAGTTTATACGCCTAGTGTATAGAAAAGGATCAATATATGTTAATTACTACTGCCGTATATACTTTCATTGTTTTATTATGTGTCACTATGCTATTTATTCCTCTAGACTTGAGTGGGGTTTTTTTGGTTGTTGTTTTGTTTTGTTTTAATTTAGGAGCCGTATCGTATCTATATTTGTATGTTTTTGTAAAATAATAGTAAAGACTAAGACATTTTTTGAATAGATCATTTATTTGGGCTGTTGTTGACATAATTAAATTTATGTCAGTACCCTGGCACTGACTCTTTGATTTCAGCTCAGGTCTTAACCTCAGGATTGTGAGTTCAAACCCTGCCTTGGGTGTGGAGCCTACTTAAATAAATAAGTAAATAAATAAAATGCCGGGGCTACCTGGTAGGATGAATTTTGCTGATCAAATATTATCTATTAGATTGAAAAGTAGTAGTTTTTTTATATAACTAAGAACGCCATGAAATGATATCTACCGAAAGTAACTGATGTTCTCAGTTTGGAACAGGTATGAGTGATTTCAGTGAAGAATTGATAAGGTCCAAGACAGAGGATGACCAGGAGGAATCGTGTGTATTCTCTGGAACAGGAATGTATTTTCCTTGGCTCCAGAAGCACATAGATGCTGTGGGTAAGTAAAATAACATCTAGCCATTTTAACTTTATTTTATTTTTAAAACTTTTTTTTTCTTAATTTTTATTTATTATCAAGGGACAGCGAGAGACAGAGCATCAGCAAGGAAGGGGCAGAGAGAGAGGAAGACAACAGAATCCGAAGCAGACTCTAGGCTCTGAGTCGTCAGCACAGAGCCTGACGTGGGGCTCAAGCTCACAAACTGTGAGATCATGACCTGAGCGGAAGTCTGACACTTAACCGACTCAGTCACCCAGGTGCCCTGCCATTTTAACTTTAATGCAAGGAGATGATAAGATTCAATATGTACACAAAATTAATAACCAATCTGGTTCAGATTCAAGATTTGACTGTATTGGGGTTTTTGAGGCTGTAAGCAAAAAAAAATCATTTAAAAAAATAGATTCTTTTTTCTACTTTTCCTTTGAACTAATAACATAACAGATAGTCTGTATTATGGTAGATACCTTTTCTTCCCCCCAGTAATACTTGCAGAGTCACTTAAATGCCTGGCATTGGCTAAATGTTGGGGATACGTAGATGAAGAATATGTGGTCACTGGCAATGAGGAGTACATACGTAGAAGGTGTTTTGAAGAAGTTTCTGTTGTTTTGCATTGAAATTATGCCTAATATAATTGGTCTATACTAGGGTCCAAAAAAAGAACTGAAAAAAGGAACTTTCCTCTGTATAAATATAAGCAAGTGTTTTTGTGGAATATGTTCCCTGTAAGAAAATATAAAAGAAGCAGTTATGTGTGTATTATTGACGTGTCCACTGGTGCACTACTGGGAGTATATTAGAACTGGCACTTAGTACCCTCAAACCATCTCTCCTAGACTAGCCATCTTTCCCCTTGACCGAGATCCTTTGTCTCCTAGAATTTGCTCCTGTTTCTTTATGTTTTAGTTTTAATGTTATCTCAGTTATCTCAGTAAATGTATCCTCAATAAATCCACATGGTGGGCATCTTAGTGTTGAGGGAAGTGAATCTCGAAGAAGGTAAACTCTAAATGTTGGTATCAGGAGTTGAAACAGGTCTGTCTGATCTCAAAGCTTATACTTTTGACAACTGAGATATAATTTTGTTAATGAGATATGTGTACAGCTCTTAGTGCAGAGTCTCGTGCGTAGTTAGTGTTGGAAAAATTACAGTTTCTTTCCTCTCTTCTCATTATATTTTTGATAATGAATGAACATGGTTTAAGCGAGGCCTCCCCGGCTCGTAGTCCGCGGGAATGCTACTGCCCTGCCTTACAGGGAACGCGTGAGCTCAGGCTCCTACTGGTTAAGATACAGCTGGGCAAGTTTTTATAATCAGGGTTCTACAGAGAACTCCAGTCAGTCCCAAAGCAGAGAGGTTTAAGACCAGAATTTAAATGCCTGGAAATATTTTAGAAGTTACGGATAGCCTGTTAAACCCAAAATACTTTATGCCTGCAATGGGAAAATAGTTTCAGGTAATATTGACATTGTAGTGACAAATAACCATACTAGGACAACAAAATTACCCAGCAATTATTAATTTTCTACCTCTTGGCGTTCTGAGGGGTATGTCCTTCAGAATAAAGGCTTTGAAGGCAGAGACCAGTCTGAATTAAAACTGTATGTTAAGCGCTGTTGGTGAAGTGTGCACCTCTCGATCTCAGGGTTGTAGGTTTGAGCCCTACACTGGGTGTAGAGATGACTTAAAAATAACATTCTAGCAAGCCTGCAGAAAACTGTGTGTCAAGTACCTAGAATAGTACTTGGTACAAAATAGTGCTCAAAACATATTTGTTGACGGACAAGTTTCCAGACCCTTTCAAGAGCGTTAGAGATGGGCTGATGGCACTGGCTCCTTATTGTACCTCATTTCACATCAGAGTTTCTTTTCCTGCCCAGGCAGTTGTTTTTGCATGTGTATCAGCAACAAATAGGACGATTATTTGCTCATAAAAGAATGAAACGGGAGAGATTCCTGAGGTAACGAGGCTGAATCGCAAGACAGAAGGAATTGTCCAAGAATTGAAGTACAGTAGTCTAAAGTCCCATTTCCCATCTGAGTAGAGGAAACTTTAGGGGTTGGTGGGCGGTTGGCCTGAGGTCAGTCCTCCTTTAGGTGAATTACTGAGGTTTTGGGGAAGAAGTGTCTTGTCAGGTTCCTGGACCAGCCGTCTGGTGTTGGCACTGGTCCTGGGCAGTGACCGTGGATCTCGATAAATGCAGCTTCGTATACAGAGTGCTGGGCCGGGCCTTCTGCTGAGCTCTCTGGTGACGCTAAGGCTTTTGTTTCCAGGACCACACCGGACAGCAAGCAGTAGGGTCCCCACAAGATTTGGAAGTATTTCTAAAAAGTTTGAGAAGAAGTAGTGTAGAGCCTTAGTCTTGAAACTTGTTTTACTTTTTTTTTTTTTTAATTATGTAATTGCATGGTTTTAAAGTGTCATCTAAAAACTGTAAGTTCCATAGTTACAAAAGATATAATATTCAGCGTATTTTGGCATTATTAAAAGAAATTGGTATACCACTTTTACATTTATATCCAGTGGAATCTAAGCAGTATAGGAATGTGATACTCTTCATCTTCCACTTAAAAATATTTATGAAAAAGTATTTTTTAATGTTTATCTTTGAGAGAGCACAAGCGGGGGAGGGGTAGAGAGAGAGGATCCCAGATGGGCTCTGTACTGACAGCAACAAGCCCGATGTGGGGCTTGAACTCTGGAACTGTGAGATCATGGCCTGAGCCGAAGTTTGTCACTCAGCCGACTGAGCCACCCTGGCGCCCTGGAAAAGATTTTAGTTGATGAAGATTTTATGCTGTTTATTTTCCTTTCAGACTTCTATCTTTACAATAAAACTGTGTATCTGCATTTAATTATTTTTTGTTAATATCCCATAGGGCTTTAAGTACTAAAATTTTGCCTGGAGTGAGGCATTATAATTAATAGTTTTACAAAGCTGATGAAAACAACATAAGTATTAAAAGTTGTGTTAAAATTTAGGGGCCTCTGGGTGGCTCAGTTGGTTAAGCGTTCGACTTTGGCTCAGGTCATGATCTCATAGCTCACAGGTTCCAAGCCCCATGTCGGGCTCTGTGCTGACAGCTCAGAGCCTGGAACTTGCTTTAGATTCTATGTCTTCCTCTCTCTCTGCACCTTCCCCCTTGCTCTCTGTCTCTCCCTCTCTCTCTCAAAAATTAATAAACCTTAAACATTTTTTTAAAGTTGTATTAAAATTTAAAGTACATTTTTATGACTTCTTTAGTTCAATAAAATAAAGTTACCACTTCTTTCCAATTATTTCATATATCTGTGAAGGAATGGTATGTATGTCTGGAATGAGAAAAGATTTAGCTTCAATTCTGTTTTGTTTTCATTGATGTAATTCTGAGAAACCCTAGTTACGTGACTAAGTAGATGGCATTGGATAGAGTGTAGTTGAAGCAATGTATCAGGCCTTTGAGTTCTTGAGTTACTCACGAATTCAAGAATTACTCATTCCCAGGGGTCAGGGTACCCCGCCGGAAGACCAGTGGCCTAGCGGGGTTCTGTGGCGGTGTGGGAAGGGAAGAGGAGGTGTCAGTGTGCAACCTGTTATTCCTAAAATGGGGAGTGGGGCCCAAGGTGGCTCAGTCCGCTAAGCTCTGACTTCAGCTTAGGTCGTGATCTCACAGTTCATGGTTTCAAGCCCTGCATCAGGCTCTGTGCTGACAGCTCAGAGCCTGGGACCTGCTTGGGATTCTGTGTCTCCCTCTCTGTCTGCCCCTGCTCCACTCACATGTGCTCTCTCTCTCTCTTAAAAATAAATAAACATCAAAACACAGTTGTAACGAAGTCCAAATGCTCGTAACGTGAGGATTGCCGATCCTTTAGAGGTGAATGCTAATGTCTTCGGCTGTTAAATCTTATTCGTGTTCAATGTCATTGAGCTGCTGGGAACTCGGACCTTGAACAGTGAAAGCCCACCTCTTGGAGTGTTCACAACACCGGTAGGTAATACAGGGCATGCTTGTCTAGGATACATCTAGTGAGTTTTACCCGCTCTAAATACTTGGGACTTGCTTTCGGGGCCTTCTCTGAGAGATTCTACCCAGACTGTTTGGTACAAAAAATGAAAGGATGATTGGATCCCGAGTGGAGGCCCCGGCATCCCAGTAGCCCATGAACCTCAAGTTAGGCATCTGCAATTAGACATTGCTTTCATTCGCTGAGACTCGTAAAAATAGCGTGCAGGAGTTTGTCTCAAGGGAAGCTCGCTTTGATATTAGGGTTGGGCCAGGTTACTTCATAACTACCGTCCTGCTTGTTAAACTTTCTGCCCTATCAGGAAGGAGTGTTTTTCAAACTGGAATTGGGATCACTGTGGGTAAAGCCTCTTCTTTTTAATCTGTAGCAACTGAAGGAAAAAAGGAGAAGGATTTTGCTCAGACGACGAGCGCTTGTTTGGGTTTCATCCGAGAAGCCCTGCTGAAGCATCGGTGGCAGGAGGCCGCGGGGTACATGCACAGCTACCTGCAGGTTCTGGAAGACTCGGACAGCCAGAAGAGGCTGGGGGCGCCCGAGGTGAGTGAGGTGTGCGCCCGCCGGGCTGGGGGCACAGATGTCCGGGGCTTTCTGCCTCTTGAGCGCCACCCAGAATGGCTTTTGCGGGATCTCAGATTGCATTTACCAAAAGTAGTTTTGGGAGGAGAATTTGTATTGGGACATTTTTTCTGGCACATCTTTTTACTTCTTAGGTTTTTAAGTTTATTTATTTAATTTGAGAGAGAGAGAGAGCAAGTTGGGGAGGGGAAGAGAGAGAAAGGGAGAGAGAATCCCAAGCAGGCTGTGCACTGTAAGGGCAGAGCCCAGCTGGGAGCGCAAACTCCCGAACCGTGAGATCGTGATCCGAGCCGATGTTGGATGTTCAACCTACTGAGACATCCAGGGGGCCCTACTTATTAGGATTGTAATTTTTTAAAAATTTTTTAATGTTTTTATTTCTTTTGATAAAGAGAGGGACCGAGCATGAGAGGGGGAGGGGCAGAGAGAGAGGAAGACAGAATCGGAAGCAGGCTTCAGGCTCCAACCTTATCATCACAGAGCCCAACGCAGGGCTTGAACCCATAGACATGAGATCATGACCTGAGCCGAAGTCGGAAGCTTAACCGACTAAGCCACACAGGTGCCCCTTATTAGGATTTTAAAGGAAACTAAAAGTATTTTGAGCTCTGAATTCTCAGACTCCCCACTATTTATTCCTTCCAATATTTCTTCCTTCTTCCTGTGTATCATTATTTTTCCCTCTCCATAGGATGTTTCCTAACATCATACCAACATGTTATGTCTTCCATCTGAGAATTGTCTTTTGTCCCCCATTCGCTCCACAGATGTGACCCATTTTTCCACTTCTGCTTTCAGCCAAACTCCTTGAAAGGATGTATATACTTGTTCTCCCCAAACCCTCTCCAGTTAGGCTCCCCTGACCACCAGCATCACCACTTCTGCCGTGTTGCTTTGTCAGGTTCAACAGGGATCTCCAGGTCACTGAATCTATTGCCCAGTTCTCAGTGCTCAAGGGATGCGATCTGTCCGCGATCTTGAAGGCAGGAGACAGCAGCCTCCTGTGTGATTAGCTTTCTTCATCTGGCTTCCCGGACACTAGTTTCTCAGTTTTCTCTGTTGCCTCACTGGCCTTCCTCAGCCTCTTGTGGCCTCGACTTGGGGGTTCCCCAAAACTCAGTCCTTAGTTTTTGGCCTTAAATCTGGTGTCTGTGCTAGACGATTCCCAGTTGTGTGTCTGTGGCCCTGACAGCTCTCCAAGCCCATGCTCCCGTATCCGTCTGTCTGTTCCGCATCACCACTCAGGCATCTGGCGGTCATATCACAGTAGCATACCTAAGTGGACCTTCTGGTCTTCACCATCAAACCTAATTTTCCTCATCTCAGATGATGGTTGTTTAAGTATCTAATTGCTGGGACCAAACTCTGAAGTTCTCTTTCTTTCATACCCCGTATCCCACTGACTCTCCTTTCTGAGTTCAGTCTGAATACTTCTCACCAGCTGCGCAGCTGCACACCGACTCCAGCCACTGTCTTCTCACGCAGTTGACCGCTTGCCCTCCGCACCCCCTCGTCTCCGCATGGCAACCAGGGTGATCCTTTTTGTTTTCTTATGTTTATTTTTTTAATGATTTTATCTATTTTTGAGAGAGAGACAGAGACGAGAGTAAGAGCAGGGGAAGGGCAGAGAAGGAGGGAAACACAGAGTCTGCCATGGGGCTTGAACCCATGAACTGCAAGATCATGACTGGAGCCAAAGTCAGGTGTTCAACCGTCTGGGCCACCCAGGCGCCCCAAGGGTGATCCTTATAGTCTTATAATTAACCCACCGGTTGGTTGGCACATTTAAGTGGTGCAATTCAATGTTTTTTCTTTTTTCTTTTTTTTTTTTTAATTTTTTTTAATGTTTTATTTATTTTTGATACAGAGAGAGACAGAGCATGAAAGGGGGAGGGGAAGAGAGAGAAGGAGACACAGAACAGGAAGCAGGCTCCAGGCTCTGAGCTAGCTGTCAGCACAGAGCCTGACGCGGGGCCCGAACCCACGAACGTGAGATCTGACCTGAGCCGAAGTTGGAGGCTTAACCAACTGAGCCACCCAGGCGCCCCTCAATGTTTTTTCATATATTTGCAGAGATGTGAGCCATTACAGCAACCTAAATTTCAAACATTTTTGTCTCTCCTCCCAGCCCCACCAAAAAACAACAACGCTGTGCCCACTCGCAGTCACTCCCTGTCCTGTCCCTCCATCCCCCACTTCCGAGCTCCTGACAACCACTAATCTACTTTCCATTTTCAGACATTTCAGAGAAGTGCATTTCATAACATGAGGCCCTTGTGCGTGACTTCTTACACCGAACCCGTTTTCATGTTTATTCTTGTTGCAGCTTGTATCAGCGCTTCATTCCTTTGCAGTGCAGAGTAACATTCCATCCTGTTTTGTGTGTCCCTTCCTCTGTTGTTAGACGTGAGCGTTATTTGCACTTTTCAGTTATGAATGATGCTGCTGTGAGCTGTCACGTGCACGTTTTTGTTAGGGATGTTTGCTGACATTTCTCATGGGTGCGCGCCTAGGGATGGAGTGTCGGGTCCTACGGTTACTGTGTTTGACCTCTTGAGGAACTACCAGACTGTTTTCCAAAGCAGCTGCTCCATTTTCCTTACCACCAGTAATCTCTGAGGTTCCAGTTTCTCCGCATCCTTGCCAGTTGTTACTGTTTGTCTTTCTGATTGTAGCTGCCTTAGTGCTTGTGAGGCGGTGTCCTACTCTGGTTTTGATTTGTATTTCCCTGGTGACTAATGATGTAGCATGATCCTAAGTTTATCTTAGAGAGAGCACATGCGCGAGAGTAGGAGAGGGGCAGAGGGAGACGCAGAGGGAGACAGAATCTAAAGAAGGCTCGAGGTTGCGAGCCATGAGCACAGAGCCTGATGCAGGGCTCAGGCCCATGAACTGCGAGATCATGACCCGAGCCACAGTCAGATGCCTAACCGAGTGAGCCACCCAGGTGCCCCGGCAGCATGATCCTTTTAAAACACAAGTCCTATCATGTCACTTCCCTGCTAAAATCTGTAATGGCTTCCCATTTCACCCAGTAAAAGCCAAAGTCCTAATGATTGCCTGCAAGTTCTGTATGATCTGCTCATTCCCTTTCCCCCGTGACCTCTCTGATCTCATTTCCTATTACTCAAAAAAAAATTTTTTTTTCTTCCAGCCTCACCAGTCTCCTGGTTCTTGTTTGCTTGACCAGGCCAGATACACTTTTGCCTGATTGCCTTTGCCGTGTCTATCCTTTTCCTTGAAAAGATCTTTCTTTCTTCATATATCACTATAGCCATCCGTCAAGTGTCATATTCAGTGAGTCCCACCGTGACTTTTTAAAACTGGAACTCCATGCCACCCCCTCCACTTTCCAGCTGTCACTCCTGACCCCCTTAGTGCGCTCCATTCTTCTCCCACCATACTTGCCAATTTAATTATTCTGTTTCTTGGTTACTGTCGGTCTCTCTACAAGAGAATATAAATTTCCTGAGGAGAGGGATCTAGAACAGGGCCTGGCATATACTTTCAAATTTGTTCAGTAAAATATAGTTTATCCATAAATAACTTCACATGAATATCTCAAATAGCTTTTACTAATACAGTAACCATTGCATCAGGTAGATATTTAGTAAAGCCAAAAAAAATGAGAGAAACAAAATTTAACTGTAGGTTGAAAATTTAGGTAATGGACAAAGCTGTGTGCGTCTATAAAACACTGGAGAAGTTATAGGTTCTTTTGGTCCAGAATTGTATTCTAAAATGGGGGATTTGGGTGAATGGTATACAGACACTTGTTGGCTTTTTTTTTTTTAATTAGCTAGGGCTTTTGTTTGAAAATACAGATTCCTGTGCTCCAGCCTGTACTGATCAGACTCTGAGTCCCTAGAATGTTTATTTTTAAAAGGTGTCCCAGGTACTTCTTATACACAGCTAGGTCTAAGAACAACTGTTATAATCTACAAAATTTCTTTAAGCTCAAAAATACTACAATTTGGTGATTCTGCAAAGGGAATCTTGATTTCTCTTTCTGAGTTGGGAAAATGAGTATTAGGATCATACCAAAAAAAGAGCTGATTTAAAATTCTCTTAAATTTACTCTAAGATCAGTCATGAAATAGGGGTCTGTGGATGGCTCAGTTGGTTAAGCATCTGGCTTCAGCTCAGTTCATGATCTCAAGGTTGGTGGATTCAAGCCCTGCATCGGGCTGACAGCTCAGAGCCTGGAACCTGCTTCGGATTCTGTGTCTCCGACTCTCTCTGCCCCTAACCCCGCACTCACTCTCTCTCTCTCTTTCTCTCAAAAATAGATAAACATTAAAAATTTTTTTAAAAAATCAATAATGAAATATTTTAATTGGGGTAAGAGATATAGAGGCTCACTTGAAGAAGCACTCTTAAGTTCTGTTACCAAAGTTTTGATGCTTTGGGGAGAAAATATACTTTATTAAAATTTGATGGTAGCTGTTGAAAATTTTTATTTTATTTTTTATTATTTTTAAATATAATTTATTGTCAAATTGGTTTCCATGCAACACCTGGTGCTCATCCCAAGCTGTCAAAAAATTTTAAGTTGAAGTTCTAAGTATAGATTAAACATGGTCAATAGTTGCAGAGCTTTATGGATCTCAGGAAACATCTAGTCCATTGCTCTCATTTTGTAGATAATAAAGGTGAGACCAAGAATGGTGAAAAAACCAGTGTTAACAGAAACTAAGTTATCTGACTTTAATATTCTTGCCCCTATGCCAGTTAAAACTTCTGTCTCCAATATGGATCAGAGCTACCTACCTTCTTTAGACTACTCACTTAGAAATGGCCCTAGTATGGCCATCTGGTATTTTAATTTAATGAATGGGAAAACTTTTCGCCTAACGTATTTAGTTTTACCGGGTGAAGTGAAATATGGTAAAATTTGATGGTAGTGGAGTGGTGTCTAGGAAAATGAATTATAGGTTGTAAGCACGAAAAAAAAATAGGGTCCTTAGGCAGAAATTTGTTAAGGCAAGATTTTACATTTCTATTAGTAATTTCTGTTTTGACAGATTATTTGGAAGCTCGGAAGTGAAATTCTATTTTATCATCCCAAAAGCAACATGGAGACTTTCAATACCTTTGCCGACAGGATGAAAAACATGGGTGTCATGAATTACTTAAAGGTGAGAGAACGCAGGCTTTGTGACTTTATATTGACAGTGCCCGTTTTCAAAAGAAATCGTCTCAGTGATGAGGTGGATGATGATGTAAAAGGCATGGAAAAAGGGCCAGACACCTGGATAAATACAAGAGGCTGAAAGGAAGTGGTGTTATTTCTCCGTTTCCTGCTGCCCACCTTGTTCTCAGAGACAAAATACCTTCTCTTTGTTTATCTCCGCCGCCAGGACCCGTCCTTGAGAGATGGCACTTAGGCCTCATTATGATGTTGGGCCAGATTCTAACCTCTTTGCTTAAGCCATTTGGGTTCTCTAGGAATTCATGCTTTCGGAAAGAGGAAGAACTAAAACAAATTGGGAATTTGAATATGTGAAACTACACCAACTTTATTAGGTGTAACCCACCTGTATAGCACTGGGTGAGTTTAAGGCAGACAGTGTGATAATTTGGTACACGTATATTTTGCAAACTGTTTACCACAAAGGGTTAGTTAACACTTTCAGCTCACACTGCTGCCTTTTGTTGTTGCTGTGGTGACAACATCAAGGTTCGCTCCCACAGCCACTTGCAAGTATACAGTCAGTGTCATCAATTAGTTACCATACTGTACCTGAGATCTCTGGAACTTCCTCATCTTACAGCTGAACGTTTGTATCCTTTGACCTACATTTCCCCATTCTCCCCACCCCTCAACCACCATTCTCCTCTCTGTTTCTGTGAGTTCGATGTTTTTAGGTTCCACGTGTTGGTGGTGAGATCATATAGTATTTGTCTTTCTCTGACTGACTTCACTTAGCATAATGCTCTCAGGGTCCATCCATGTTACCCAAAATGGCAGGGTTTCCTTTTTTATTACCGAATAATATTCCGTAGTGTAGATATATGTGTGTAGATACATATGACATTTTCGTTTTGCATTCATCCATTAGATGGGGACTTGGGTTGTTTCCATGTCTCGGCTATTGTGAATAATGTTGCAGTGAATATGGGAGTACCGAGATCTCTTTGAGGTAGTGATTTCATTTCCTTTGGGTAGGTGCCCAGAAGGGGATTGCTGGATCATATGTAGTTCTTCTTTTAGTGTTTTGAGGAACCTGCGTACTGTTTTCTGTAGCGGACGTATTAATTTATATTCTCACCAACTGTGTGTGAGGGTTCCATTTTCTCCACGACTTAGCCAGCATTTGTTATCTCTTGTTTTGACAATAGCCATTCTGATAGATGTGAGATGATCTCTCATTCTGGTTTTGGTTTGCATTTCCCTAACGGCTGATGACGTTGAACACCTTTTTTATGTACTTGTTGGCCAGGAATATGTCTTTGGAGACATGTCTGTTCAAGTTCTCTGCCCATTCCTTTAAAGATTTTGTTTTATTTTTTAAGTTTTATTTACTTAAGTCATCTCTGCACCCAACGTGGGGCTCAAACTCATGACCTCGAGGTCAAGAGGCACTTCCTCCACTGGCGGAGCCAGCCAGGCGCCGCGGGGGTTTGTGCTGTGGGCCTGTGTGAGTTCCTTACTTATTCCGGACGTGAACCCCATCCGGTAGATGACTTGCAGGGTTCCCTCCCCCCCCCCCCCCCCCCC
>PJEM01014787.1:0-33224 GCA_004023845.1 Helogale parvula | reverse complement strand
CTTGCCTCTGAACCCGCCCTCAACCCTCCGCATCACCCTGGACAGCCCCGTGCCCCGCGCCTGCCGGGGGCCAACCACCTGTTCCCCGGCCCCCCTGTTGGCCCCGGAGGCGACCAGCTGGTGACAGACACATACATGTCCGTGGTGGCTGTCCTCCCCTTTCCAGGTCCACCTCCCTAGTCAAGAGTTTTATTTTTCCTTCTTTGAATTTCCCTTCGTGTCCCCAAGTACTTTAGACCCACTGCCAGGCAGCCCCAGGGTCTAGGAGGGAAAGCGAGCACCTAGCCCCCAGGCTGTGTGAGCCCCGTCCATACCGCCCCGTCCACGGCCACTCGGGCCGCACGCCCACAGGCGCCCCAGGCACCACCCTCACCGCCCCACCTGCGCCACTCTGGAGCCAGGCTGCCCCCTGGACGCCGTCCCTCCAAGGCCAGCACCATTTTTACTCCTTAACATTATCCCTCAAAAGGAAGAAAAGGAGAGCAGCGGGCAGGGGCTTCCCATCCCGTGTGAACACGCCACTCAGAGTTTCTATCCCTTCTTCCTGCCGGCCTGCCTCCTCGGAACCTCCCCGGACCGGCCTCTGCGTTTTCCAACCCCGCCACCCTGCCAGGTGCGCGGGCCCCCACCTCTCCGTCTGTAACACTGGAGCCTCCGCCCCCAGTGCCCTGTGCACCGGACTCCAGTCCCTTCCGGGGAGTCCCTCCAGGGCTGTCAGCCTGAGCTCCTCCTCGGGGAGGGAGCTGGCCACGGGTCCATGGAGCTTGCTGGCAGACAGCCTCTGTCCCCTCCACCCAGGGGCCCTTCGTGTCCCCAGGACTGTGTCGTGGTGCCTTGCAGGAACTGCAGTCGGCATGCAGGCGTGGACGCACCACGCAGTCAGGGGCAGAGGGGGTGGGTGCTGGCCGGAGGGTTGCCCCAAGGGACCCTCTGCGATGCCACTTTCTGCCGCTCATGGAACAGCTCCAAGGGCTGGACACCCGCCTGAAGGCGACGCAGGGAAGCCCAGAGAGAAGGGCGTCCCCAGGCCAGCCCACTGTTCCCTCCGTCAGGCGCGCACGGTGGTGATCACCTCACCGCCCCCCGGAGCTCGGGGCCTGGACGCTCACTGGGAACTGGGAGCAGCGCGTGCTGGCGGGGGGGGGGGGGCCCTGGGTGCTCGGGCCTGTCCCACGGGACGGACCCTGCTTGGGGGGTCAGGGCACTGGCTTTCTGAAGCAGTGAGTGGGGACCACCTTCCCGCACAGCCTCCCGGGCGCAGCGCGGGCTCCTGCCCGACTTCCCCGCGTGCAGGGGCTCAGGCGTCCTGTGCCACGTCCCGTTAACAGACCGTCTCGCGCACCCTCCTCTGTGTTTCCAATACCCAAGCAACCGAGTCAAGGCATTCGGCACGCGGTCACTGCCGGGACTCCCGAGGGCTGCAGTGAGGGGCGTCACAGGAGACCCACTTGCGCTTGTCACTTGCATCCATGTGACGTCCGGTGGGAAGATGCCCTCTGGGGTCTCCCGGCAACACAGGTGAGGCGGGAGGGGCCTTCTGCACGTGGGCAGCCAGCCCGCTGACCACTAAGGTGTGTCCTGACCCACGCCCGGCTGTGTGGTGTGACCACGGTCTTCCTAAGGTCAGTTTGGAGGGGAGTGGACTGGCTGGCCGTGGAGAAGCGTGCTTCCTCCCCCTGAGCACCGCTGCCTGCTGACCGCGCCCGCAGGGGAAGCCATGGGCGGGAGGGGAGGCGGGGGCGGTTCTGTCTGTGAGAGACCCAGACTGGAACCTCCGGGAGGCCGGAGGGACCGGCGCGCAGCACCCGGCCGTTGGCGGTAAGCGGAGCGGACGCCCCGTGCCCAGGCGTTAGGAGGCCTCATGCGATGTCACTGCCCGAGCTCCCAGGTGACGCCAGGACCGCTGCCCTGTGAGCGAGGGGCAGGGCTGGCTGGGGACACTCTGGGAGGTGGCCGCGTCCCGTGTCCTGACGGACGGACCCCCAGGCGGAACTCACCAACGCATCACTCCTTCCCCAGAAAGAAGCTGGAAGCCCCTCTTGAGGCCCATGTTCAGTGCTGAGGGGCGACATGTCGGCCACTTCGAGATGCATCACGCGGGAGGGGGTGGGTGACGGACAGACGGACGGAGGGAGGTGACGCAAACGCGTGCCACGATGTGCTAACCACAGACTCCTGTGCGCGCTCAGCAGGATTGTCCAACTCTCCTGTATGTTTGCAAATTTTCATAATAAATGTGGGGGGAGGAAAACGCAGACTTTCAGCAAGGAGCTACCGCGACCAGGGTGTCTCGGGTGTGGGGCCTGAATTCCTTCCCGCCCAGAGCATCCCGATGGAGCATCTGGTGAGTGCACGGGGGGCCCGGAGGTGGGAGGAGTCCCTGGCCGGCACCAAGGACACTTTCCCCAAAAAGACTTGTGCTTGGGTCCAGGGACATCGCCGAGCCTGCTCGCGGGCCTGCCTGTCCCTTCCGCGGCTCCGGGCATTTGTTTAGCTTCGTGTTGAGTCCTTGTGAGGTGCCCGGCAGCTGAGGTCTGGCTCTGCTGGAGGAGGAAGGCTCAAAACTGAGTAAAACTGGACTGTGTACAGAGAAAGGGACGAGGGTCCCCAGAAAGACAGACAGACACAGCTTTCTGGACGTAGGAGAAGTCACTTCACGGGCACCCGGGCGGCTCACTCAGTCAAGCATCTGACTCTCGGTCTCAGCTCAGGTCTTTTTTTTTTTTTTTAAGGTTTATTTATTATTGAGAGACAGAGAGAGTCAGAGCACAAGCAGGGGAGGGTCAGAGAGAGAAGGAGACACAGAATCCGAAGCAGGCTCCAGGCTCTGAGCTGTCAGAACAGAGCCCGACATGAGACTCGAACCTATGGACTGTGAGATGATGACCTGAGCTGGAGTCGGATGCTTAACTGAGCCACCCAGGAGCCCTCTCAGCTCAGGTCTTGATCTCAGGGTTGTGAGTTCAAGCCCCACAGCAGGCTCCATGCTGAGTGTGAAGCCTACTTGAAAACCAAAGAGGAGGAAGGAAAGTCATCTGAGCCCCGGCCGTGTTGGGAAGGCAGGAGGGACGGGACAGCCGGCATCAGGCAGGAGGTAACCCAGGCACAGGAGGGACGGACGAGGGACGGCTCCTCAGAGGCGCCACCCCAGGGCCGGCTGGGAAGTGAAGACTGACCGGATGTGCCCCCTGGGGCTGTCTTTACAGGATCTGAACCCCTCTGGGCATCGGATACCCGGCGGAGCTGCCCCGGGCAGAGCTGCCTGGTGACCCTCGCCTGGACTCCGTCACCGCCAGACTTTTGCCGCCATTCGGTGCTGGAGCCCCTCGAGGCAGGCCCCTCAGCGAATATTGCCCCCTTGGGTTGGCCCCTCCCCAGTTCTGCTGTTGGGGGAGACGCTGCTTTGGGAAGGGTCCCCGTGTTCTCGTTACTTGTTGCCATAAAACCTTCCCTCTTCCTGTTCTCTGGCCTGGTTGGGTCTTTTGTGCCATCGATGTCCCCAAGAAGGACCCGAGCCTCAGGTGACAGCTCAGGCCTGGTCGGGTGGGTCGCTCTTGAGTAAAGCGGATGCGTGTTTATAGAGCAGCTCAGGGAGGGGTGGGGCGGGCAGAGCCGGTGGTCGGAGGCTGGGAGCTGTGTGCCTCAGGGGCGGAAGCGTGTGTGCAGGTGCAGGCGGCGCCGGGCCCATGTTCCTCCTCCCTGGGACGAAACTGATGAACGGCACACACTGAAGAGAGGCGTCTCCGTCAGCCCAGGCCCCGCGACAGAGCATCACGCACCAGGGGGCTTGAGCAGCTTGCTTCCCGGGGCTCCGGAGGCTGGGGTCCGGTCGGGTCCTGGTGGGACCCACTGCTGGCTGCTCAGGGCTGACTTCTCGCTGAGTCCCGAGTCCCGAGGGCTGGAGAGAAGAGATGCTTCTCGGGGCTCTGATCCCTTCATGGGCCCCACTCTCAGGACCTCTTCCGACTCCCTGAGCTGTCCACCCCGGTGGGCGCTCCTGGTCACCTGACTGCCAGGGTGTGCGTGTCTTCTCAGGAGACCTGACCCGGAAACAGTGCTTCCGTTTATGAGACACTGAGTGCGATGAAGTGTGGCTTCATTCGTTTCTCCACCTGCCCACCCAGCTTTCCGTCCCTCCTGTTTCTCCCATCCCCCATCCTCTCATCCGTCCATCCACCGATCTGTCCAGCCGTCCTTCATCCTTCATCTTTCCACCCCTCCACCCAGCTTTCCATCCCTCCCTCTTTCCTCCCACCCCCATCCCTTCATCCACACTTGCATTATCCATCCATCCCTCCATCCCTCCATCCATCCTTCCATTTATCCATCACTCACCCTTCCGTCTCCCCATCCATCCAACGTTCCCTGAGGAAATAACATGAGTCAGAAACAGAAGGAAAGTGCTTCTCTCAACCTTGAAGAACAAGTTCAAAGGTCCTGACACACAGAGCAGGAGGATTTGAGGAAAAGAAACTCGTTCACCATGAAGCAGCATAAGCAACAGCAGAGGGCGCTGATGGCGAGCCGGGGAAGCAGGCAGAAGGCAGGCTGTGGAGGCCGCAGGAAGCCTCCCGGACTCCCCCTAGGAGGAGATGCTTTCAGTGCTGGCTGAGGACTTACCAGCAGGGGGCGCGCGGGATCCGATTGGGGTTTTTAGAAGGTCTTCCCCACGGACTAAGGCGGTGGGTGAGACACAGGGAGGCAGGCTCTCCGCGTGGTCCTCGCCGTCACCTGCCGCCTGTGTGCACCTCCAGGGGCCCGCTGTACGACGGCGGTGGCTCTGGGCTCGGGGGTGACACGGGGCACGGCAAGGAGAACGGTGTGTGCCCGTGTGAATTCTGTGCACTGGTGGGAGAGACGCACACGCCACCTCAGAGGTCAGTTCACAGACCGGAGAAAAAGTCTAGTAAGGACGCAGACAGGGGCAGGGGGGCTGCGTGTCACCTGGGCCTGGTAAGGAAGGCTGCCGGGGTCACATCTTCACAGAGTCTCGAGGGAAGTGAGGGAAGAGCATCCTGGAAGGGGAACGGGCAATGCAGAGACCCCAGCTCAGGTGCCGGGCAGCCAGCAGGGACCCCAGGTGGCAGGGGCACAGAGCCAGGCAGAGGGGGGCAGGACTCCAGGCCCAGGGGCCCGGCCGGCTGGACGCCACCGGGTGGGGCTCGGGCAGCGGCTCGGACGAACTGCCGCATGTTAGGGCATCTCTCTGGCCGCTGTTGGGGCCAGGCTGGGAGCAGGTGCAGCGCTCAGGGGCGCCAAGGATCCAGGCTGCCGGCCTGGTCCTGGGCAGGTGGCGGCCGAAACGGCGGAAACTTTCCATCGGAAGGGACGGTCATGTTGAAGCAGAGCCGGCAGCTGCTGTTGCTGGATGAGGCACAAGGTGAGGAAGGAAAGGGTCCGGGAGGACCGTGCGCCTGTGGTCCGCACAAAGGACGGAACCTGTGCCGGGAGAGACGGCAGAGGAAGCAGGCTGGAGGGGCCGCGTGGCGTCAGCGTTGGCAGGGGGGGCTTGACACTCACTCCTGCAGGGCAGAGGGGATGGGAGGGGGTGAGGAGGTTTGGTGACCGAGGGGCAGGGTCCAGACGGGGAAGGACTGGGGGCCTGTGGGTGCCCAGGAGGGAGCCTGCCGCCCATCGTGGGGGTCTGGGGCGTATGGTCATTGAACTCACCCTCCAAACCTGTCCACCGTGTGGCTCCGTTACACTCGCAGGCGCTGGGCTGGCTGATTGTAAGCTCGTCACACCAACAGCCCGCTCTCACGCAGAGCCTCTGTGCGGCTGTCCTCTGGTTGGAATGCTCTCTCTCCAGACACCTGCATGGCTCCTTCTTTCCAGCTGACCTTATTAGGTCACCTGACCTCCTTATATGTCGTAGAAAGCTTCTCTCCCTGCTGCTTTTCCTGGAATGTTCTAACTTGCTTTAACCTGCATTTATTTTTCTCCGAAACACACTTATAGCTGAGATCTTAAAAATGCCTCATTGTCTGGCTCTCCCAACGGAGTAGTTCCGAGCAGGCAGAGGCTAGACAATCCTGGGTCCCAGCAGCCCCTGCACAAGGAATACGCGGACCTGGCGGAAGTCTAGGGGTTTTGCCCTAAAAGGGGCCTCGTGGTAATGTGGGGGTGGGGCCCCAGCACCACCAAAGGGGTTGTTACTTTGCCATCTGTGGTTTTTTTTTTTTTTTTTAAAGATTTTTGACATTTTCTTTTGAAGCAAACTCTACACCCACTGTGGGGCGGACTCACAACATTGAGATCCAGAGTCAGGTTCCCCCCGGGCCGAGCCAGCCGGGCGCCCTCCCCCTACCCCGTCTGTTAATCACCGTGTCGGACGCTGAGGAGCGGGTCACCCCGGCGCCTGGAGGTCGGTTCGGGACGGACCGGGATCGGTGGTGTCGCCCGGTGGCCTGCCCAGCTCTCCCCGCTCCGGTTTTCCTCCGGAGCCGCTGTCTGCCCTCGGCCAGAGGGGCCCAGGTGCGCGTCTCGGGGCTGCCGGGCCGTGGGGATCAGCAGCGGTTCCGGGGTGTCATTGGCTCCTGTATTCCTGGGGCACAGAGCGTCTTCTTCTGACGTGAGCAGGGCACCCGAACGCACAGATTTCCTCTCTCGTGTTTTCATTATCACTCAGATTACAATGGTTTCTAACTTCTCTTGTGGTTTCTTTTCTGATCCACGCATTATTTATAAATGTGTTGTTTACATTTTTTAAATGACTATTTTTGAGACAGAGAGACGGAGCGTGAGTGGGGGAGGGGGAGAGAGAGAGGGAGACAGAATCTGAAACAGGCTCCAGGCTCCGGGCCATCAGCACCGAGCCCCACGCCAGGCTCCAGCTCAGGAACCGCGGGAGATCTTGACCTGAGCTGAACTCAGCACTCAGCCCGCTGAGCCACCCAGGTGCCCCCAGATTTGCTTAGATTTTTAAAAAATTATGAATCAATGTCGAATTTTATCTGCTTGTTTTTCCTGCATGTACTTCCCCACCTGCATTTACTACATTTACTAATGTTAAGATTGACTGATGAGGGGCGCCTGGGGGCTCAGTCGGGTAAGCATCCAGCTTCGGCTCAGGTCATGATCTCACATTGGGCTCTGTGCTGACAGCTAGCTCAGAGCCTGGAGCCTGTTTCAGATTCCGTTTCCTCCTCTCTCAGACCCTTCCCTGCTCTTGCTGTCGCTCTCTGTCTCTTAAAAATAAATTAAAAAAAAAAACCAGAAAAAAAATTAAAGATTGACGGATGACATTTTCCCTCATTCTCACCAGGTTCTGCTATTCTCATGAAATAAGTTGGGGGCTGTTTCCCCTTTCCCCATTCTCTAGAGGAGTTTGTATAACATTGTATCTTCTGTTCCGTGCACATTGAGTGAAAACTGCCAATAAAGCCATCTGTGCTTAGAGTTTTGTTTGGGGGGTTTTTTCACTACCAATTCAATGTCTTCAAAAATCACTTTTTTCTGAGTTAATTTTGCTACGTTTCTAGGAATTGGTATATTTCATTTAAAATTTCAAATTGATTGGCACAGAATTTACATACTCGTATGATTTTAAGTTCTGAAGGATTTCATAAATTCGTCGAGGCTTCTGAATCGTGTCGCATTTTCAGAGAGCCCCTCTTGGCTCAGTGGATCCTCTCGGCGGCACATCCCCCCGTTTCATCACGCTCGGCCTCATGTTTATTCGTTTCTGTGTTCCTTCGTTGGGTTTGGTCCGCGGCCTCCCGGGTCCCGGACCAGAAGCTCAGCTCCTGGCTGTCACCTGTCTTCCCGGCCGCGTGCGCTCGGACACAGAGACCCCGGGTCCGCTTCCGTCCCTTCCGCAGGCTTCGCACTTAGTGTTCTCACCATTGCCTGAGAAGCATTCTCTAATTTTCATCATGGTTTGTCCTTTGGCCAAAATGAGTTATTTAACACACGTTTATTAATTTCCAAACATATGGCTACTTTCTAGTTATCTTTTGCTATTGATTCCCAGCTTAATGGCATTATGGTCAGAGAATCTGCTCTGTATGGTTTTAATGCCTGAAAAATGTTTTTTTAATCTATCCAAGTTTTTCCTTTTTTAATTTATTTAAATTCAAGTTCATTAACATACCGTGTAGTATTGGCTTCAGGAGTAGAACCCAGTGGTGTGTCACATACCACACCCAGTGTCCGTCCCGCAAGGGCCCCCCTCTGTGCCCGTCCCCATCCAGCCCCCGCCCCCCCCAGCAGCCCTCAGTTTGTTCTCTGTGTTCAAGAGTCTCTTACGGTTTGTCCCCTCCCTGGTTTTGTCTTATTTTTCCTTCCCTTCTCCTGTGTTCATCTGCTGTGTTTCTCAAATTCCACATATGAGTGACATCATATGATACTTGTCTTTCTCTGACCGACTTATTTTGCTTAGCGTAATACCTTCTAGGTCCATCCATGTTGTTGCAAATAGAAAGATTTCATTCTTATTTGATTGCTCGGCGGTATTCCAGTGTGTGTGTGTGTGAGTGTGTGTGTGTGTACATTCAGATCACAGCTTCTTTATTCATTTACTTGTCTATGGACGTTTGGGCTCTTTCCGTACTTTGGCCATTGTCTCTAGTGCTGCCATAGACATTAGGAGGTAGGTGCTGCTTCAAATCAGCATTTTTTAATACTTTGGATAAATACCTAGTAGCGCAATTGCTGGGTCGTAGGGTAGTTCTATCTTTAACTTCTTGAGGAACCTCCATGCTGTTCTCCAGCGCGGCGGCCCGGTCTGCATCCCCACCAGCCGTGCCCGAGGCGCCCCTTTCTCCGCATCCTCGCCGGCACCTGTTGTGGCCGAGTTGTGAATCTCAGCCGCTCTGACGGGTGTGCGGTGGTGTCTCAGTGTGGTTTTGGCCTGTATTTCCCCGACGATGAGTGGTGCGGAGCATCTTTCCATGTGTCTGTTAGCCGTTAGGATGTCTTCTCTGGCAAAGTGTTCATGTCTTTTGCCCATTTCTTCACTGGATTATTTGGTTTGGGGTCTTGAATTTGGTAAATTCTTTATAGATTTTGGATACTAGCCCTTTATCGGATATGTCGTTTGCACATACCTTCTCCCGTTCTGCGGGCTCATTTCCTTTGCTGTGCAGAAGCTTTTTATCCTCATGACGTCCCAATAGCTCATTTTTGCTTTTGTTTCCCTTGATTCCAGAGACACGTGGAGGAAGAAGTTACTGACCTTTCATCTGTTTTGAGTTTACTCTTGTGTGTGGTGTGAGAAAGCGGTGCAGGTTCATTCCCCCGCCTGCGCCGTCCATTTTCCCGACACCATTTGCTGAGTAGACTGTCTTTTTTCCACTGGATGTTCTTTCCTGCTTTGTTGAAGATGAGTTGGCTGTACACTCGTGGGTCCAGTTCTGGGTTCCCTGTGCTGTTCCATCGCTCGGTGTGTCTGTTTCTGTGGCAGCGGCACGCTGTCTTGGTGACGGCAGCTCTGTAGCAGAGTTTGAAATCTGGAACCGTGATGTCTCCAGCTTTGGTTTTCTTTTTCAATATTAATTTGGCTATTTGAAGTCTTTTCTCGTCCCATACAAATTTTATTAAAAAAAATTTTTTTAATAGTTTATTTATTTTTGAGACAGAGACAGAGCATGAATGGGGGAGGGGCAGAGAGAGAGGGAGACACAGAATCCGAACCTACGAACCGTGAGATCGTGACCTGAGCCGAAGCCGGACGCTTAACCAACTGAGCCACCCAGGTGCCCCCGCCATACAAATTTTAGAATTGTTTGTACCAGCTCTGTGAAAATGCTGGTGTTATTTTGATAGGATTGCATTAAATGTGTAGATTGCTTTAGGTGGTATAGACATTTTAACAATATTTGTTCTTCCGATCCATGAGCATGGGATGCTTTTCCATTTCTTTGTGTCCTCTTCAATTTCTTTCATAAACGTTCTGTAGTTTTCAGCATATAGATCTTTTATCTCTTTGGTTAGGTTTATTCCTAGGTATTTTATGGTTTTTGATACAATTGTAAATGGGATCAATTCCTTGGTGTGTGTGAGTGTGGAGTCTTTTGCCTTTCCCACATAGAGTATCATGTCATTGGTGAAGAGTGAAATTTTGACTTCTTCCTTGCCAATTTGGATGTCTTTTATTTCTTTTTGTTGTCTGCCTGCTGAGCTAGGACTTCCAACAGTACGCTGAACACCACTGGCGAGTGTGGGCCTCCGGCTGCGCTCTTGACCTTGGGGGGAGCTCCCAGTCTTTGTCCCTGGGAATATTTGCTGTGGGTCTGTCGTGGACGGCCTTTAGGATTTGAGGTGGGTTCCTTCTATCCCTGCTTTCTGGGGAGTTTTTTTAATCAGGAAAGGAGGCTGTATTTTTCCATGTGCTTGGAAATTTTTTGAGACTTGCTCAGAACTGGGTTAGAACACACGGTATGTTGTTGAATGCAGTCTTGCATATATGTCTGTTAGATCAAGTTTGTCAGTGAAGTTGTTCACATTTTCTATATACTTATGGCTTAATTTTCTGTTTATTCTAATAATTATTGAGACAGAATGTTATTTTCTTCCACTATGGTTATGTGTTTTTCTGTTCTCCGTATACTCCTGTCACGTTTTGTTTTATGTATTTTAAACCTGTTATTATGTGCATGCACAACTTGAAATCCATATCCCTTCCTGATGAACCTCTTATAAGCGACCATCTTTATTTCTAGTAACTCATTTTGCCGTAAAGTCCATCTCATCAGGTATTAATTTGCTACAGCAGTGTTGTGGTCGGGTCGGTGTGGTATGGACATGCGTGCCTTTTCCTCATCCAGTCACTTCCAAGCCGTCTCTACTTTTAAGTTTTCAGATGTGTCTTTTTTCCTAAATAACGCCCCATGTTCTGATTTCAGTTGGCTGTTTCCTTCTGATGCCTCTCAACTACAGCGAGCCTGCTGTCTACAAACTCTGATGCTTTTCCTTCGTCTGAGACTATTTTATCTCACTCTCAGCCTTGGTCCGTTCAGCTACTATAAGGAAATAGCACGGAGGGGCGGGGGAGGGGGACTCATAAACAATAGAAATTCGTTTCCTACAGTTCTGGAGGCTGCGAGTCTGAGAGGGAGGTGCCAGCAGTGTCCGGTGAGGGGCCACTCCTGCTTCACAGATGGCAACCGTGTCCTTCCAGGAGGGAGGGGCAAGAAGGGTCTGAGCCTGTCTTTTCCTGGGGCACTAACTCCAACACCAGGGCTCTGCGTTGAGACCTGGTCACGTTCCGGGGGCCCCACCTCCAATCACCATCGCCCTGGGGGGCAGATTTCAGCCGCTGGACTTGGAGAGGACACAGGCATTCCATCCACGGCAGTCTCACTCTCGAAGGATATTTTCTCTGCACGTAGAGCTCTGCCAGGCTTGCTCCCGGCACTTAGCGATGCTCTTCCGCAGCCTCTAGCCTCGTGTTTTCTCCAGTAATTCCAGTTATTCCTTGTACACAATGTACCATTTTTCCTGGGCTGCTTTCAGGATGTTTTCTTTGTCTTGGTACCAAATTGGGCAGGTTTGTAGCCATTATTTCTTCAACTATTCTTCTCTTAACCCCACCTCCATCTTTTTCCAGGAGTTTGGTAACGCGCACCTGCGGCGTGTTGGCCTTGAGCCACACGTCCGTCCGTGGGTCTCTGTTCATTCGTCGCTTCCTCTCTGTAATACAAAACGGCTCATGTCTCTTGATCCGTCTCCAGGTTCACTGCCTCTTTCCCCCGCCGTCCTCACTCCACAGCCGAGTCTCTCTAGGGGACTGTTTATTTTGGTTGTTATATTTTTAGTTCTAAGATTCCCATTTCATTCTTCTTTATATTTTCCATTTCTTGGCTTTCCACCTTCTCAAGAGTGTTTCCTCTCACTGGCGGGAGCACGTCTGTCACGCTTGCCTTGTCCGAGGTCCCGGTGTCTGTGGCTCCGGCACCGCTGACTGCCATCTCCGCGCAGTCCCGTTGAGACGTTCATGTCCTTCGTTTGCCAGGCAATTCGGGACTGTTTCCTGTACGTATGGGGCAGTATGTTGTGAGACTCTGGCACCTCTTCAGTTATGGAGAATGCTGACATATGTTATTGTAGGAGACATGTGACACAGCTGAATTCCTGCTGGCTGTTCCGTCTGACCTGTGCCGCGCTATTTGGGTGGGTCCCTTGGAGGCGCCGCCCAGTGGGGCCCGGGCAGGGGCCAGCCCTTCGTGCACCCTCGCCGTCTCTCAGGCCGCTCAGGCTCGGACCTGTGCCTTTGTGGTCCAGGGGCGATTCCGGGAACTCACACACAGCTTTCTTATATCGCTTTTCTCAGTAACCTCCTGTCTGCACGTCCTCATACTTATCAGCTTCCTGGAGCATCTCCCTTCGGGCATTTCCCCGGAAAGCTCTGTTACACACTTCTGATGACTGCACCTGCACCTTGGGCCACATGAGAGGGAGAGGAGGAGGACACAAAGCAACAGCAATTTGCCCAAACTCTTTGGGAGCAGAGCCCCCCAGTTAGAGAGGGAGGTGCTCCCCCCAGAGCGTTAGGCTCCTGGGGCCCCTGTGTGGCCCCCACCACCGGTGGATTCTGCGGGGCCGGAGCACCGGGAATGAAGAAAGGAAAAAATCAGAGGGAGGATGCACCCCCCCTCGCTGAGCATCAGGGAAGCCCTTTCCTATTTCTTCTTCTTCTTCTTTTTTTTTTTAACTTATAAATGCATATTCATTATACTAGAAAATAGTTTTTAAAATTTTATTTAAACCCAAGTTAGTTAGCATATAGTGTAATAAATGGTCTCGGGAGTAACATTCAGTGACTCATCACTCACATGTGACCCTGGTCTCGTCCCACCAAGGGCCCTCCCTCATGCCCGTCACCCACTTAGTCCCCTCCCCCACGCTTCTCCCTTCCAGCAGCCCCCGGTGTGTTCTATTTAAGAATCTCTTATGGTTTGCCTCCCTCTCTCTTTTTATCTTATTTTTCCTTCCCTTCTCCTGTGTTCATCTGTTGTGTTTCTTAAATACGACATATGAGTGAAATCATATGGTATCTGTCTTTCTCTGCCTGACTTAATTCACTTAGCATAATACTTCCTAGTTCCATCCACGTTGTTGCAATGGCGAGATTTCATTCTTTTTCATCACCAAGTAACGTTCCACTGTATATGTATACAACATCTTCTTCATCCGTTTGTGGTTATTGTCAATGGTGCTGTTGCAAACATTCAAAGGGGCATTTTTCAAATCAGCTTTGAATCAATTTTGAATCAGTGTTTTGTATCCTTTGGATAAATATCTGGTAGTGCAATTGCTGGTCGTAGGGCAGTTCTATTTTTAATTTTTGAAGGAATCTCCACACTGTTTCCCCAAGTGGCTGCGCCCGGCTGCATTCCCGCCAGCCGTGCCAGAGGCGCCTCTTTCTCCGCATCCTCGGCAGCACCTGTTGTTTCCGAGTTGTTTGTTTTAGCCACGCTGACAGGTGTGAGGTGGCATCTCACTGTGATTTTGCTTTGAATTTCCCTGATGATGAGTGACGTTGAGCGTCTTTTTCTGGGTCTGTTAGCCATCTGGGTGTCTTCTTTAGAAAAGTGTCTGTTCGTGTCTTTTGCCCATTTCTTCCCTGGATTACTTGTTTTTTGGGTGTTGAGTTTGATAAGTTCTCTATAGATTTTGGAGACTAGCCTTTTACCTGACGTGTCATTTGCGATTCCCTCCTCTCCTTCTGTCAGTTGTCTTTTTAGTTCCGTCCTTTCCTATTCCTTGAACTAGAACTGGAAGGCGTCTCTCAGAATGATATCTGTCTAACTCACAGCCACGTGCAGGTCTGGGGCTGGATTTAATCCGTGTGGGGAAGTGACATGAACTCATGACTGGGTGGTGGTGCTTCCAATTCTGGTCTTTCCCCCCGATCCACCTGCCACCATTTACCTTCCAGAATTCTTAAATAGCTACTCCATGCTTTCTGTTCAGATTTTATGGCTGCCTTTAGGACAGAAATGGGGAGGGGGTGGTGTGCCCACTGCATTTTATCCCAAACCAGAACTCTCTGTTCATGAGTGTTTTTCCAACCCTATCTGAGTTTCCACTTTTTATTTGGAGAGAGAGAGAGAGAGAGAAGGAGAGAGAGAGAGAGAAGAGAATCCAAGCACATTCCACGCTCCATGTGGTTTGATGCAGGCCTCAAACCCATGACCCTGAGGTCATGATCTGAGCTGGGATCAAGAGTTGGATGCTTAACGAACTGAGCCACCCAGGTGCCCCATTGTTTTGTTTTGTTTTCAGTTTTCTGCTAGAGACACTGAACTAGTACAATATTTTTTAAAAGTTTATTTAATTTTGAGAGAGAGCAGGGGAGGGGCAGAGAGAGAGGGAGGCTGTCAGCGCAGAGCTGATGCAGGGCTTGATTTCATGAACCGTGAGATCATGACCTGAGCCCAAACCAAGAGTTGGGCGTTTAACCAACTGAGCCACCCATCCGCCTCTAACTGGTACAATTTTATGTCATAAAATGTTGCTGTGCCTTATGTAACCTTCATATCCATATTTAACTTTTGTTGAGAAAAACATTCAAATGCGCAGAGAAGTTGTAATTATCGTGAGTGTGCTCATGCGGTCCCTCCTCCAGGACGGCCCCTTGCACGGCGGCGCCACCCCAGCGGCGGGGACAGCCACTCGGTGCTGTGGCTCCCGGCACCTGGCCCTCCAGTGTGTGCCTGACCGCCTGGGGGGGGGGGGCGAGCCTCTGCGCCTGTGGGGGGACAGCTGGGCGTGTGGGTGGGGTGCACATGGTGAGCCGCCTCCAACGTGCCCGTCTCCTTCAGCCTTTAGAGGAGAAGCCCCCCAAGGGCCCATTTGACCCATTTGACTGAAATGGCAAACTCTCAAGTTGGTGAGCGGAACCGGACCTGAGTCACTGTCCTAGGAGTCATCGCCCTCACACGACGGTCAGACCCGAATCTGGTCACAGACCCCTAATCCTTTGAATTAAGGAGAGACTGGGTGTCGCTGGGGAAGGATCCCAAGCTGGCACCTAGACTACCAGCAGTTTCTGAAAAGGGCCTGCGGCCATTCCGCAGACCGCGCCTGCGCACTAGGGCAAGGAAGACACTGGACCTTTACCACGGAGTCTGACCCCATACTAATCAGGACAGAGGCCTCACCGGAAGCGAGCCCTGCCAGCACCTTGACCTTGGAGTTCCAGCCCCAGAGCTGCAAGAGAACACGCGTGTGGTGGGAGTCCCGCAGCCTGCAGGGATTGGCTGTGGCCGCCTGAGCAGACTGAGACACCACTGTCCTCAGGCACGCCCTCCGCATGTAAATAAGTTACCTGAGCAGGTGGCCGACCCTCTGAAGTCACCTTCCCTCCACTGGCATCTCTAGTTCTGCGACAAGCTCCCTAAAACCCGCGGATCGATGGCTGAGAAATAGAGCCCGGGCGGCACATGACTCTGTGTGCGGGGGCACCGCTGGCCGGGGCCCTATCTGGGAGTTGGGGAAGGGGGGGAAGTCCACCCAAAGGGCGACTGCAAGCAGCATGTTTTTATCCCCTTTCTTTAGGAGACAGAGCTGACATATTCGCCTGTGCTGACGACCAGGGACCGAGAAGGAACCATTTTGGGGGCCTGGGGTTAAGGACGTCTGGATGGACCCTTCGGAGGGGGCTCGGGTGTGGGGACATCTCAGTTCCACACGCGGGCCCCGCAGATGCGCCTCCTGATGGTCAGGTGGGGAGACACCTGTTCTGCGGCGGGCGGCGCACAGCGTCCAGGAGCCCCGGCCATCCTGATGGCGTGTCCGCGTGGGCTCGATGGCCTTGGTCATCCCCAGCCCTGCCGTGCCTCCCGCTCCTCCTCTCAGCGGCTGAGACCAGCCCAGAGCCACGCCGAGCACCCTGGCACCCGCCGGCCCGCTGGGAGCACAGCGAGTCGTCGGACCTCATTGGAGTAAAGGCTCATCCTGGGGTGGTTTTTCCTTCCCTGCCCGGCGGGTCTCCACCGGGAGCGCCATCCGGGGACTTAGGGAGCGCGCTCTCTCACACGCTAGCCCACTCCCCAAGGAAGGGCAGCCACGGGCGGACCCTGGGGGACTTCCACGTCGTACTCCGTCCAGACGGCAGAGTACAGGTACAGAATGGGCCCGTGATAGGTGCCACAGGGTGTCCGGCGGGAGAACAACTCTTTACAGGAACTTCTGGGCCAGCAGACGTGTCCTAGCCAACAACGCACTGTGGCCAGAGTGCCCGGGTCCGGGAGGGCGCACGAAGGCGGGCGCACCTGTCAGGGTCGCCAGGAACCACCCGCTTGCAAGCACCCCGGCTCTCGGCCCAGAACTCTGGGGTCTGCTGGTTTCTAAGTCTGGGTGGGGGAGAAGGAATGTCCTCCCCAGGGCCAGTTACCCTGTGCGCCGGTTTTCATACCAGACTCACCCTGCGGCGCCACATCTGTCGGCTCAGTGAGCCCTCCAGCTCCTCTAGGAGGTGGGCACTCTGCAGGGGAGCCCCCAGACCCAGAGCACTAGAGGTGGGGGTGCTGGGACCCTGAGGCCAGCAGCCCCGGAGCCCGCGGCTTAACGATGGAATTGTGGGTCTGGTTCCGGAGCCCGGATGGGATTGTTCCCTGCGCGGCTCCAAAGAGCGTTCCTCTCATCCGGGGCGGTGGAAGGCCGGGGGTTAATGGTTAAAACCCGCACGTGCAAGTCTTCCGGGCTGCGTGGAGGCCGCTGACATCCAGCGAGAAACGTGGGTGAGTGGCTCTGACCGCGAATGCCCCGCAGCCCGCCCGCGGCTGGGGTGGGTGGCGGTCAGCGCGGGCGCGGAGAGGCGGCCTCGCTCCCCCCTCCGCGCTGCGCAGCACCGGGCTATTTTCGGCAGCATCGTCGCCTGGTTTCCGTGGATGCAAACCTGCTCTCCGCCAGACTGACATGGGCAGAGAAGGAAAGAGGTGGGGTCGGGGTGTCGCGGGGCCGCGCCCGGCGGCGGCGGCGGCGGGGAGTGTCGGGGGAGGGCCCTGGGTTTGGGGCGCCTGCCCGCGGTGACGCGCGCCCCCCGCCCGCCGCAGCGCCTCTGCAATGGCCGAGCCGGGCCGTGGGACGCCGCCCGGAGCCCGCCGCCCGCGGGGAGCCTCGGTGAGCAGCCGCCGGCCGCCCCCAGCCCCCCCGCGCCGGCCCGCCGGGCCTCCGCGCTGCGCCCGCGCCTGGCACCGTGCGTCCCGGGGTCCCGCGCCCTGCGCGGCGGGGTGGCCGGTGGCCCCGCGCGCTCTTCCTGCCCGCGGCCCCCCTCCTCCCCCGGGATGAGCAGCGGGTGTCCCGGGGTGGGGTCCGGGAATGGCGGAGGGTGGTGGCCCGGAGGGAGTTGGGGGCGGCCAGGTAGAGGTGGCAGAGTGACGTTCTGTTGGCAGGGGGCCCGCGGCCGGGATGCCCCTGCCTGGAGCCAGGGTCCTCTGCGCTCCTCCAGGCGACCCCCGCAGGCCATCGGCCACCTGTCTCAGTCGCGCCCATATTTCCGGGAGCTCCCGGGAGCCAGCGGCAGGTGCACAGGCCTCTCTCTGTGCTCACGGGGACGCGGGCCCCGGGGGAGGGGGGGCAGGTGCTCGCATCCCAGGTCCGCGCGACCTGGGCGTTTCCGCATCGCAGATTGAGCTGCCCCCACCCCGCCCGCCAGGTGTCTGGTGTTTTGGTTTCACCCGTTCCTGTTTCCGGTGGTGGCGCCTGGCCGAGCAGTTGGAGGCTCACGGTATCGGGAGCCGCAGAGTGAAGGCTTTGGCCGGGGTCAGGAGTCTCGAGCACGATCGGACTCCACTCTTTTCCTAGAAAACACCTCTGGCCTGTGGCTTTGACCTTGTCTCTTGGAGAAGCACGATTGTCAGCAGCTCCTTCTTGCCGCACCTGAGGTTTTGGGCTTCCCGCAGTGAGCGAGCGATGCATGGTGTCTGTACCTCCCAGGACCCGGGTGGCTGCGGGCAGTGCGGCAGGAAACCAGACGCACCCGCCCCGCCTTGGCTGCCACAGAGGAGTGGGAGCTGGTGGGCACTCGGGGGGTGCAGAGGGCTCTGCACGCCTTAGGGCCGGTGGAGGGGAGAAGGCACTAGGCGGTGTGTCTGCTGGGGTTTCGGTTTAGAAGGAGGGACTTGGGACCCTCCTGGCTCCTTTCCTGCCTTTCTGAAAGCTGATCTGTGCTTTGACAGCTGTCTGCAGTGCCCCCCCCCCACACGTTAATGGCACATAGACCTGTGTATCTTCTTGTTAACTTCAGTAATAAGAGTATTATGTCCCCTTTAGAAGTGATTCCAGGATAGCTCAGCAGAGCACCCCACCCCCACCCCCACCCCCTGGCCCAGCCCAGTCGACCAGGGCTCCACTGGAGACTTGCTGTGGTGCACACGCCCCTCCCAGGGGCCACCTGGGCGGGGCTGGGGGTGGGGTGCTCTGTGACTGTAAGGGTGCCACCACTGGCCACAGGGGGTTCGGGTCCTCAACACCAGGGGGAAGGGAGTAAGCAGTCCTCCCCTGGGCACACCCGCTTCTCCCAAAAAGAATATGGTTGGAAAGAAGGAACTTGTGTAACCGTGCGGTTCAGCCGGGGCTGATGGGAGTTATGACTTCAGTTCCAAGTAGGGTTTCCGGGCAGAGACTGATGCATCGCTGTGCATGCTATTGCTCTGGAACTTTATGTGCGCTGACAATATTCATGCAGGCGTGACTGGCGTTTACTATCAGTACTGATGGTGGCCTGGGCCGACGGCAGGAGGATGAGGGACGGACTGGCAGCAGGGGGTCAGTGCCGACGCCCAGTGGGGGGGGGGGGCACAAGAGCATCCTGTCCCACGTGCCTGATGCCCCCGGAGCCCATGCTCAGTGTCTGCCTCTCCCAGGGCAGCTGTGGCATCAACACTCTGGGCTTTCAGTGTGAGCAGTTTGCTTTCATGATACAAGATCTAAGAGGTTGTGAATGATGGCATAGCAATAAAAAAACTGTTATAAAGAAGAGGAAATAGTGACCCTCAAAAACTCTACACCAGGCGCTGTTCTGACTTCGGTGCGTTAAGGTACGTGGGTTTGACTTTGAGAGAAGGAGTGGGGGGCAGGACGCCCAGGAGATGCTGGAGGACGCCCGTGACCCACCTTGAGGAGGGGTGACGGGACCAGGCTGGGGCCACATCCTCAAGGAATCTGCAAAGGACGAAATGACAGCATCACAAAGAATCTTCTAGAAGTGAGGAGCCCAAGACCCGGAGAGGGGAAGGGTCTTGTCCTAAGTTAGGATCTGTGCCCCTGAGTCCTGACATATAAGGGCTCCCCACCCAGGGCCCCGGATCGCACACCAGACCCGTGTCCTCAGCTCAGCCCGCCCCTCCCCCCACCCTTCCTACCAGGGCTCCGCCTGGACCACGGGTCCCTGGTCACGGTGCTGTGCCACGGTCCAGAGCAGAGGGAGGAGGCCTTGTCCCTGGCCAGGCTTCCTGCTGAAGGTCACCCGCTGTGGCTGACCTCAAGGAAGGGTTGACTCCCCAGGTTGTCTGCCCCTGGAAGACGCCTCCGGGCCAGTGTCACATCTGTGTGCTCTGGGACAGCAACCGCCGGCCCCACCCTCCCGGCCGGTTCCCCTGGGACAGCACCCCCGGAGTGCGGCAGGCCCTCCCTGCGGGCCCTGCCCCCCCTCCAGCCGACTCCTCCGGTCTTCACCATTGCGCCAGGCGAGACTCAGGCCTCTGCACCCACCACTTGCTGTCTCCGGACAGTGCAGGAAATTCTAAGAAGATGCACCCAGGTCTTCTCTGGGTGCTGGGGCTGCCCGCCGGGGTGAAGACGGAGCCTGTGCATCTCCAGCGGCGCCCCGCCCGTCTCCACGCACCTTGCACTGAGGTGGCGGTGGAACCAGGAGGGCGGGGTGGCGGGCACGGGTGCGGGGCAGCTGGCACGCGGTACCTCCCGGGCCGCAGAGTGCACAGGGCGTGGCGCTTCCAGGGCACGTCTGGTCCTGCTGAGGCTCAGACCTGGGGTCCTGGTGTTTCCGGGGTCCTGATGCGTGTGCCTTGCCCTCTTCCCTCCCCTGCGTGGAGAGCCCGAGTCACGTCCCCAGGGTCCCCTCCCTCCGCGCTCTGCCCAAGGAGGTGGGCATCCAGGAGCACGGAAGGATATGGAGCTGGACGGCTGCCACCAGGCCTAACTTCCCCTTAAAGACCGGGTGGTTGAGCGCCTAGTCTGCCTCCTCTCCTTGGTTTAAGGATTCCCCTGCAGCAGAAAGTGACGTTGGTCATCACAGTGTTGGAAATAATGAACAGGACTGCGGCTGGTCCTATGATCGGCCCTTCCTCTTCCGGAAGCTTTATGGCCGCTTATTTCTCAATGTGGCTGCGTTTGTGCCGTGGGCTTCTGGGGTTGTTTTCCAGTCGGTACCGTGCAACACATGTCCTTGTGTGGATTCTGTCGGATTATAAACAGGGAGTCTGCTGGTCTGCAGTTTCCAATCCAGGCTTTTCTGGATTGGGCTCCTCGGTGTGAAAGTGCAGGGATAATGCAGATGTTTCCAGAAGGAGAATGGGACTGGGTTCTCTTGGCCCCAAAGCACATCTGTACGGGAGCATCCAGAGGCCACAGGTCCTCTCCGCTCTGAGGTCTGGACCTCGGGCTGAGGCCAGCCGAAGGCAGACTAGGAAGAATGCTCTTTTTCTTTCCTTTCCTTTTCTTTTCTTTTCTTTTCTTTTAAGAGAGTGAACAAGCCGGGGAGAGGGGCAGAGAGAGAGGGAGAAAGAGTCTTAAGCAAACTCCATACTCCGCACAGAGCTCGAAGCAGGACTCGATCCCATGACCCTGGGAAGACCTGAGCCGAAATCAAGAGTCAGGTGCTCAACTGACTGAGCCCCTCAGACCCCCCAGAAGGTGGGGTGTTCTTGACTGGACCCAGGGCGTGAGGACGGGGCTCAGGGCGGGGCTCTCCGCGCGGCCCAGACTCCAGGGAGACCTCCTGTCCACCGGCCCTGGGCTGCCCTGGGCTGCCCTGGGCTGGTTTCCCTTCACATCTGGGCTGAGATCCTGGAGGCCAGTGGAGAGCTGGAGGGAAGGAAGCCAGGAAGCAAAGTCAGGCTGAGTCTTTTTTCCCTTGAGAGATGAGACTCCGGACCTCCCCTCCCGCGCTGTCTGCACACATCCGACCTCAGCGCGGCCGCCCCTGTGGGGAGAGGGCTGGACCGCAGAGGCCCACCTGGGAGGGTGCTCTGAGATGAAGCTGCAGCCGCGGGACTGTGCCCGGGGACCCCCGGGACCCCTGCGCCCCTCAGCATTGTCCCTTCCTGGCCCCGCCTGCTGGCCTGATGCCACCAGACGTTCCTGCCCACAGAACATTCATCAGTCACCTCGTGTGGGCCAGGCCCTGTGGCCCTCGGGTGGGGGGCCGGTGAGTGGTCTCTGCCCTCCGGGAGTGGGCGGCAGCCAGCCAGACTGGCCTTAGCCCTCGTGAAAACACGTACTCAGGACGTGGCTGGTTCTGAAATTCGTCGTTCTCGGATCTGTCGATTTTTTCCTTAATGTCTCTCCAGTAGTTCCTTGACTCCGTGTTGGTTTAAAAGTCTGACCGCTTTCGTTCTTTTGACTTTGATCTGTTTGCCTGCAGGCTGTGAGGATTTTACCTTTAGTTTTGAAATCCAAATGTTTTGCTGGGTGCGTCTCAGGGTTCCCCTCTGAGCCCTTGAAATGCGCAGACCAGGTCTCTCTCTGTGCGAGGGAGGTCTCCCCGGATTACTGCTCCTCGACCCGGGAGCACAACTGCGCCCGGGAGCACCTCCCTGTCCCAGGAGCACGTCCTGGCACCGCCCGCGGCCCTGCCCCTCGAGGCCCCGCCCCCGAGGCCCCGCCCCCAGGTGTTCACCGCAGTCCCTGTCTCTTGGGCCCCGCAGGTCAGTGCTCACAGCTGAGATAACTAGGGTCTTTCTTCTTTTTCTGCATTCAATCAACTTTTCACTTATCCCCATTTCTGATCCATTTTAGTGTTTGGATTTCTAACTCCGGGTGGCTCTCCGTGCTCCCCAGGGCTTAATTCTGTGTGGATTTACAGGTTTCTTTTGCTTTGCGGCTGCTTTTCAATGAGAGACACTGCATCGACTCTTGTGTGAAATGTTGTTTCCTGATTTTCTGCACTGGGCGTCTGTGGACTTGACTTGCATCCACGTTTATGGCGTTGGGGTGTTTGGGGAACTTCACGAGATCCTGAACTTAACAGCCCCCTTTCCGGCCAGCTCTGGTCAAGTCCACACACTTCCAGGAGTTGTTTTGAGGAGGGGGTCTTGGTCTGGAAGACCCTACGTGTCTCCTTTTTTCTTCTTTTCTCCTCCTCTGAGTTTCTCTTTTTGCCTTTTTTCTCACCAGAAGCTCTGTTTTCGGAAGGCTGGCCTCTGAGACCGTGTGTGTCCCCTGGTGCCACACTGGCCTCTGTTCAGTGAGTTCGTCACTTTCAAGAGCTCCGCCCGGCTTTCTCACGCTCACTTGGGCCACAGCCTGCTCAGGGTCAGATCAGGGTCGGGGTCAGGTCAGGGTCAGGGTCAGGCTCAGGTCTTGGGGTCAGGGTCGGGGCAGGTGCAGGGCCTGTGAGCCCCTCTGCACCACCGGCTGGAACCCGGACTCCGTGGTGCCCGCAGGTGGAGGGCGGCTCTCCTACCCCCTCCCCGCCCCACCCCTGCGTCCCTGTCCCCTTGAGTCATGACATCCGGTTTCCCTGAGGCCGGACACGAGTGTCAGAGTCGGCACTGGGATCTGTTGGCTTCTCTCCCCGCCCCCCGCCCCCCGCCCCGTGACCTCGTGGTTTCGGGACTTCCTGTATTCATGAAATGCCAAGCCTGCACCTCTGGGAAGAATATTTGATGTTTGAACTATTTGTGTAGTTTAGGGGAGATTTGGAGGAAATTCACCTTTTTGTGGACATAGCTCGTCATCCTTGTGAGGAAATTCCTGGGACGGGCCGCGGGCGTCACCCGGAAGGCGTGCGCCTTGTTTTCTGAGCAGCCGCCAGAATGGTCCCCAAAGAGGCCTCGCATTTGGTGTGAATGTTCCGTGTGCTCCCGTCCGGGCCACATCTGCCCTCGGTCTTCCGAGTCGTACCCGCTGGCGGGCGCACGGTCATGGCTCCTGGTGGCTCAGTTTCCGTTTCCCTCAAGACCCACACGGCGGGACGTCCCTGTCCATGTTCCTGGGCTGTCAGCCCGTCTGCAGGGTAGCGCCTTCACGTCTTTGGCCTCCTTCTTGTTGCCTTGGCTTATGGAACCGCAGGTTCCGGCTCTGAAGATTTCCGCCCGTCCTGCTCGGAGGAAGTTTTACATTTTGATAAAGTCTAACGTGTCCCTGTCTTCCTTTGTGGTTATTGTTCCCTGTGACTCGTCAGGACCCTTGCCACCGCCCGCCCGACAGCCCGTGGCCCCACGTTCTCGCCTGCGTCTTCCCGAGCGGAGCCCAGCACCACCACTGCCTCGCGCTCTGACCCGAGTGTCGCCGTGCCCATGTCCCCTGAAAGCCCGGCACGTGCCATGGCCCCCGGGGCCCCCCGGCTCTTTTTCGTGGGAAAGCCCCACAGAGCCCAGTGTTGAGTTGATCATGATTTTCCAGATTTTCTGAGGACAAACTTGGAAAAATTCTAAGAGAAATGTATCATTGTCTTCTAATATTTCTTTATTTTTCCTTTTCCTTTTATTTTTATAAAGTTTATTTGTTTAAGAAAGAGAGAGAGAGAGAACATGAGCACAGGAAGGGCAGAGAGAGAGGGAGAGAGAGAATCCCAAACGGGTTCTGTGCTGTCCCTGCAGAGCCTGACGTGGGGCTCGAACTCACAAATCGTGAGATCATGACCTGAGCTGAAATCACGAGTTGGGACACTTGGCTGATGAGCCCCCCACGTGCCCCGATTCTGTTATTTTCAATTCAAATCTGAGACTGCAAGATGGCTACTTCTCTGGTTTTACATTTCTCTTCTCTCTTAGGCCGAAATCCGTGGCCCCGAGTGACGTTAATGCGACTCCTTCTTGTTTTATTCAACGACGGACACCATGGTGGTTTCAGGATAACAGCAACAGTGCGGGTGGAGAGAAATACGGGTTCTCCGCCGTTTTGTCTTTGAGATCGGACGCCCTGGGTTCGCTGGTTCTGCATTCCTTTCTGCTTCTTAGGAAGTGCTTGCTTTTCCGTTCATTCCTCGCCTCAGCCCCACGTTGGAGCAGGGACAGAAGTGGCAGGAGGGGGTCCTGAGAGGACCACGTCGTCTTGTTTTCAAATCCCCTTCTCTGTCCCCCAGGGGCGGCGTTTTAGGGGCGGGGTTTTGAAGGTAGTTTCTTAGTTCATGTTTCCCTTTAAAAGTAAGTTCTGCGGATGCGCAGTCTCTCCGTATGTTCGCTGCCGTCTTGGGTGAAACGCGGCGGCCAGGACCCTGCTCCGCTGTTTCTCAGTCAGAACTGTGTCTCCGTCCCCTCCGTTCCCTCCCTGGGGGTGCGGGCCGTCCCTGGTGGCCGCTCGCTCCCTGCTCCGTCTCTATCAGAAATAGCTCTACCCTGAAATGGCTTTGTGTGTTTTCTAGAGTATCTTTGACTCAATTATTACAAGAGGGATTTCCAGACCAAAAGGGAGCCGGACTCTGGGATGGGCGTAGGCCGCTGGGTCCCCTCCGCAGGGCCCCCGTGTTGTGACTTATCATTTAACTGCTGTTTCCTTTCCTCCTCCTCCGTGACGGATCGCAAAGCATCCCCTTCGGACCAGACGGGCTTGTCTGGCCGCGCCTCCGCTTCCGCTGGGGACCCTCTTTTCGAGGTAAAGCACTTGTCAGTGGCCCCCGGGCTCTCTCGGACGAGGAGCAGATCCAGGGCCCTCACCGCGTGGCTGCCGATGGTGGTGGCCCTGCCTGTGCTCGGTCCCCTGCTGCCCCGGCGGAGCCCAGCTCCCCCGTCTTCAGTGGTGACGCCCCAGGCTCCCTGACGGCTGGAAGGAAGCCTCCCTAGAGACCTTGGGGAGACCGTGGTTGGGGTGTGCGCTCGGGGACACAGCTGCCGCGGGGCAGAGGACACCTGAGCTGCCGCCACCCAGCCCCTGCGGACTCCCCCTCCTGGAGCGGAGCCCAGCCCTCCCAGCTGCACCTGACAGCGTGGGGGTCGGCAGAGAGCCCCCCCCAAGCTTCCCCCCCAATTCCCGGCCCTCCTGCCCCTCAAGCAAAATAACCCCTGTTCTCAGCCAGGAAGCGTCGGCGGTTGGTCAGCACAACAGTCAGGGGACGGGCGGGCATGTGTCGTCACCTGGGTGTGTTTTCGATGTTTTCCGTGCCTTGCTGTGCCCACTGTCCCATGTCCGTGTGGAGAGGAAGGGTGGGGGGAGGGGGCTCGGCACTGTGGCCTCGTGCTGCCGTTGGCCCCCGCCTGAGAGGACGCTTTTAGATTTCCGCCCGACGCTTTGCGGATGTGTTTGGGGGGGAACTGGGTGTTATTTTGTGTTATTCTGTTTGCTGCCCCGCTTGTCCTCCTTTCGCGCCTCATTTGGCCCTGACTGAGGCGTTTCCCCTTTCTCTCTAAATATTGCTTATTGTGTTTTCTGCTGTTTTCATGATTATCATAAAGAGAACAGCAAAGTCAGCATCCTGAAGTTAAAGCTGGCCCAGATCTGCCCAGAGAGGGAAGAGGAGCCCGCAGGGTTTTACCTGAGCACCTCCGCGTTTTAAATACTGTTTTTGCCGTTGGCGCTTTATTTCCATCTTGTTTATCTTACAACAAACACCACGAGAAACTGTTGGTTTCTCACAGTCGCCGACTTTAGATGGCCTCATAGTCAGCACGCCCGTGCTTTTCCGTCTCTCCTTGCCTCCCGGCCTGGCCGTCTGGAGCCCCTCCTGCCCGAGGCACGTGCCGGAGACATTCCTTTCTTCCCCCTTTTTTGTCTGAAAAGTTCTTTCTTTCAAGGATGAGGGCAGAAGCACTCTCGCTGGGGACAGGACTCCTGCTTGGCCCGCGTGTTTCCGGCGTGGCTAGTGCGTTAGTCCATCGTCCGTGGCTCTGATGCGGTGTCCGCGCCGCCTTCCCGCCTTGGACCCCGAGCCCCCTCCTCGGCAGACTCTTCTGGTTCTCTTTGTCTTGGCTGTGTTTCCCCTCAGGTTTTGTTATGAAATGTCCAGATTTTGGCTTATTTTGCATCTTGACATTTTCATCAACTCCTGGGAATTCTGGTTCACTAGAACCTTCAGCGTCTGCTTCTAAGTTTCCCCCTCATTTTTCCTTCCGAGAGAGCCTCTCGCTCCGTCCCTGTACCCCCCTCTGTGCGTTCTCTTCTGAATCATCTCCCGATTTACCAGTTCTGCTGCCCAGGCTGCCGCCAAGAGTGTCCACCAGGTGTCTGAGTTCAGTTATTCTATTTGTTGTTAGAACGTTCTCTCTTTCTGCTCCGCGTTGGCGCGTCACTGCTTACAGTTCTCTGCTCCCCAAAGTTATTTTCAAGCCTGTAACGTACTTCCTTAAATAAACTAGGAGGATTCTGTGCAGGCGTGTACGGGAGTTCTGCTATTTGCTCAATGTTGCTGCGAATCTAAATCTGCCCTAAAAAACTACAGTCTATTTAAAAAGCAGGGAGACTTGTTCTTTTGTGACCCGTGTTGGTTAAATCCAGCGCCTGAAGGTAGCACGGGGCCCTCCTGGTTTCCTGGCTCTCTTAGCTCCGTGATTGTCACTGTCCTGAAACATTTGCCCGTCGGGTTTCTCTGAGACCTTGGACGAACGGGCCCTTCTTTGGGCGGGGTGGGGGGGGTCGGGTCACATCTGCCTCTGCCGGGGGCATCCAGCAGGGGCCATATCAGACCCAGCTCGACCCGGAGCCCTGGACGCCACTCGGGCCATCTGCTGTGCAGGGGCCGTCTGTGGTCACCACGGCTCGTTGGGGGGCTCCCTGCAGTGACCATGGCCATCTTCTCTACAGCCCCTGGCGTCAGGGTGCAGTGTGGGGGGCGTGTCCTCACATCTCCCCCAGGGCCCCCTGGAGTGGGCCCCTCCTGCCTCCGTCACCACAAGCCGCCGAGGATCAGGGGTCCCAGTGCTCCCAGGCTCTCAAGACAAAACTGCTGTGATTCTTTGGTGACATGCTCCTCTCTTGAGGGGGAGCGGGGGGGGGGGGGAGGATTTTGCGTTTTGCTGCCTCAGGAGGAAGGCGAGTTATTCTGACCCAACCTGGCCTACCACTCCCTGGGAGAGGGTTCTGGAATTCCTTTGTCCCCACGGAGAACCCAGGAGGGCAGGTGGATCCATGAGCAAAAAGCCATTTAAAGCAAGACTGTGAGCTCCAGTCATGTTGTTGTGGTTTCAAGTTCACTTTTGGAACGACCACGGGGGGATGTGGAAGGAGTCCGCGTCATGAAATGGTTTCTAATTCCAGTGCCGACGGCCAGTGTCATCCTGACTTGGAAAAACGAGCAGACCCAGGGAAGGCTCGGTTAGTCAAAGGGACCCGCCTGGGAAAGGCCTGGCCCCCCTTTTCTTTCTCCCAACACCTTCGGTTTCCCAGGAATTTTAGACACGGTGGTGTGCGTGTGTGACGGCACCACGTCGCTCCCGGGTGGACATGCTGAGCGAACGACTTCTGGGTTGACGTTTCTCGCCTCCCTCGCTGGCAAGAGCCCACAGCAAAGCCCTGCCGGAGGTTGGGAGCGTTGGCAGCTGTGGGAGCAAATGAGTGGTCGTGCTGATTGTGGTGGGCAGGCGTGGGGTGTGGGGGGCAGGTGGGGCAGGCGTGGGGCAGGCGTGGCGCGTGGGGGGCAGGTGGGAAGCAGGTAGGGCATGGGGCACGTGCGGCTGTTTGCAGGGCTCGGTCCTGAGGCTTCTCCTACTGCAGGGAGGGTCCTGCGCTCCCCCGGTCCCATACTGGAGCCTGTGCCGGGGTGGGGGGCTCCTGCGGCGGGCTCAGCGGGACCGCCCAGATCTGGGGTGCTGGTCTCCTGTCTGCACTCCTGCTGCTGGGGAGGTGGCCACAGACTCCGTCCCCGGTGGGAGTGGTTTACGATGACGAAAGCGTTGCGCCAGCGGACACGGCTGCGTACTTGGGCCGCCGGCCTGTGCAGGTACGTTGTCTCCAGAGCACTGCTCACAGTAATTGGTTTGAGAAACGTCGTGGATCAATTAAAATTTAACATCTCTTTTTCGCCAACATTTGGGAGGAAATTAAAACAAAGCAGGCCTTGCCAAAAAGCCTGTGGGCCATGGTGAGATCAAATTAGGGAGGAAGATGGGCAGCAGGGGTGGGGGAGGCAGGTGCAGGCAGAGCAGCCCGTGGGGCCTGAGCGCCTGCGCCGCGCCCCTTCCTCGAGCCCCGGGAACCGCCCGGCGCCGCGGCTTTAATCAGTGCTCACTCTCGCTCCCTGACTCCTTTTCCATCTTAAATTCTGTCTGAACTTGGGATGCCGGTCAGCAGGAGGGTAATGAGCAGTTGCTTTATTCTCTGCAGCGGCCGCGGCCCACCGTGTCCTCGGACCCCTGGGCTGGAGGCACCCCGTGATTGGCCTTCTTGCCCCGGGGGGCCCAGCCCTCTGACATCCCCGTCTGGTTGAGGCAGCGCCCCTGGGATCGCGGCGCCCTGTCCCCCCACGCCACCCGCACATAGCGCGGGCCTGTGTTTCTGTGACTTGCCGCTGGGGACGCCCTTGCCCGCCGGCACCCCACCTTGCGGGCTCACCCAGGGCCTGTCTTCCAGAAGTCTGGCTCCAGCTGGAAATCGAGGCCTCCTGGGGCCAGTGGGGCCGCACCCAGCTCCCGAGCCCAGGCTTCTGTCTGAGGGGCAGGCGTGCTGCCCGTGTGTGGCCGTGAGGCCTGGGGAGGGCTGACGCACCCCGGCCTGCCCCGTGCACCCCCAGTTTCTCCGTCACCCTGTGGACACGCCCTCCTCTCTGCTGGTTGAGGGAAAAGCCTTTGGAACACAAAGGCCTGGATGCCTCACCGCCCCTGGGAGACCCTCATCCCCTGAAGAGCAGGCCTCGCCACCTGGAAAGGGGCCCCTCTGGCATCCATGGTCAGGAGCAGCAGGGTTCACGGGCGCCCGTCCTGCTCTGCTCCTGTACCTGTGCAGACACCCCCGTCCCTGTCACCGGGCGAGGCAGAGCCGTGAACACTTGAAGAACCAAGGGGCTCCCTTTTAAAAGCCGCGGATCTGGCCCCAAACAGTTCTGCCGACGGGTGCTCCCCGGGAGCTGCTCGGGGGAGGGGGGGTCTTGGGGGCTGGGCCCTCGGCCTTCCCTGCGCCCCCGGCTCGAGTGAGGTGCTGCCCCGCCACCGTGGCCCCCAAGGCTTCCCCGCAGACCCCCCTCGGTGCGTGCACCTCGCAGCCCGAGTCCGAGCCGGAAGCCTGATTCTGGGCCCTTCCGCCTCCGCCCAGTGTTTAGTTTCCTCAGGTGACAAAGGCTGCTGGGGGTGGGGTGGGGCACGGCCTCTCCAAGCCCAGAACGTCTCCCGGACGCCCTGTCCCCTCTGCCGGGGCCCTCACATCGGCACCAGAGACCCGCGGAGGCCGCGACCAGCCCGCCCAGTGGACTCGGGTTTGCGGCTGGCTCTTGGACCCCGAGCTCTGTGGGCACAGGGGACAGGGCCCCCTTCCCGCCGCCCCTGGGGGCTCCCTGCCTGAGGCCGACGGTCCGGCAGGTCCTACCGGCGTCTTCTCTGTGCAAGACACCACGCTGTTGACACACGTCTGTCACCTGCCAACTGCACCATGTGACAGCAACGTTGACCCATCGACAGAGTGGCCCTGCTGCTCCACCTTCCGCCCACCCCATCCTGCTCCCCCGCCAGTGACGCTGCCCTGCGACCCGGTGTCTCGTGTCTCCACCAGCAGCAGAGGCCTCACCCACTTCAGATCCTCCCCGGGCTGGACCCCTCCCTGGGGACAGACTCTTCCATGGGGTCAGACCCCTCCCTGGGGACAGACCCCTCCGTGGGCAGCCCTCTGCAGCCAACGTGGGCACCACCCTCCTCAGCCCAGTCACCTGGACGCCTCCTTCCCCGAGAGGGAGCTGAGCAGATGGCAGGGGTGTGTCGTAGGAAGGGGTCTCAGGGAGTGGGGGGGGGGAAGGGGGGTCCCAGGGAGTAGGGGAGGGGGCGGCAGGGGGTGGGGGTGGAGGGAAGGCCCACTCGAGGGCTGTCCGCCGCTGGTCACTGCCGCGCATGCCCTGGGCGGGACCCCCCAGAGCCGCGCGGAGGAGGGGTGGACAGAGGGACGTGGGCAGGGCAGACTCGAGGCCGGAAGCCGGGTCACGGCAGGGTCGAGGGGCTGAGGGCACTGGCACCCAGTGCCGCGGGGAGCTGGCGGCCCGCTGTCCCCTCACGCTCCCCCTCGGCGGGCCTGTGGGGCCTGGGGGCTGGGACAAGGGCAGCTGTGTCCTGTGTTTCTGACCCTCATGAAAGCGAGGCAGGGACGGCGGCCACGGCACCCCAGCATGAATGCGGGCATTCTTCACTGTGCCCGGACCAAACCCGCAAATCACACGGGGCACAATGGGCCGCGCTGGCCCCGCGCCCTGGGGCGCACTGCCGGGAGGGGCTGGGGGCTGACCCAGCGGGGGGCCAGAGGGGGGGCCTGCGGCCTGCCGGAGCAGAGCTCCCATCGGTGACCTGGTGACTTGGGGGCCGCTGGTGGTGCTGGTGAGTGTGCCCTTGTGCGGGTGCGGGGCCCCCGGGCGCTAGAAGCAGCCAGCGCAGGTCAGGCCGTGCCCCTGGGGGCAGCGCTGGTGGGGGTGTGAGCCGCCCCTCCCCCGCAGGAGGTGGGCGGGGCCGGGCCTTGCTGCCACACCGTGGGGACAGACGTGCCCTGCTTGCGTTCCTGCCCTGTGTCCGTGCCGCACGCGCCCGGATTCGGGCGTGTGAGTGGAAAATGTAGTCACATCGTTTTTGTGAAGTGGGTGGGGGTCCCCGGGTTGCTGGGAAATCACAGCTGATCTTGGTGGAAAGTACTATTGAAAATAGAAGGTTTGGCTCGGAACTCGTCACGCCGCGCCCTCCAGCTCCAGAGCCCTCCAGCTCCATGGCCCTGGGCAGTGTGGCCCTCTGTCCTGTGCTCCCGTGCCCGTCCCCAGGCTGCCTATGCACTGGGGGACACCCCAGACTGGCTCACACGGTGGGAACCGCCTGCCGTCCAGGCTTCTGGGTGGGGGTCCTTTCCTGTCTGGCTCTGGACCGCGTGCGGGTCAGCACCAAAGGGAGGGGTGTCCTCTCCTGTGGCCTGGCTGCATGCGGGAGGGGGGACCACTCTGGCCCTGCCAGTGGCTCTGCGCTGCCCTGTCCTTGGGTCCTGAGGACAGTCCCTCAGGACCGCACCGCAGCTATGTGCTTTTGGGGAGCAGGCGCAGGGGCCGTGGGATGGGGCGGTGCATTGTCTGAGCTGGGGTCCCCGGGGCCACCGCTGCCCGTCCACTGGCCGGGGGTGGGGGGGGGGTGTTGGGAAGTTGACATTTCGTTAAAAGCTTTTGTGTCAGGGCATTGCTGGCAAGATGGCGGTGAGCACAGGGGAGGGACTTCCCGGCTCCCAGCGCTGCCAGAGCTGCTGCAGCTCGTTTTACAGGGTAGAGAGGGAGGGAGGGAGAGGGAAGGAGGGGGGAGAGAGAGAGAGATCCATCTGGGGTCAGGAGACCGCCGGGGCACCCGGAGCTGTGACCCAGGGTCTGCAGCCGGCCGCTGGGCCGACTGGAGTGTGTCCTGCCTGAGCCACACTGTCACGCCCAAACGGGACAGGAAGACAGACGAAGCCTCCTCCCCAAAGCGAGCTGAGACTAAGACCTGGCAGGGTGCTCTGACCTTCAAAAGGCTGCCCCTCCTGGGGGGCTACGAACGCTCCCCGTCCTGAGCGTCTGCCGCCACTCCATCTGGGGCGCCAAGTCCACACCTCCGCCAGGTCTGGGGCTCGGAATAATGGAAGCAAAGGTAAGAGGAGTCCAGGCAGGTGACCCCGGGCAGGGTGGGGGACACAAGGCCGGCTCTGAGGTGCAGGCAGACAATGACACAGTTCCCCCAACGGAAGCAGGAGAGGCCTTTCCTGACCCCCAGCAGCCCCCGAGGAGCCGAGAAGCGCGCTCAGCCGAGTGGAACGCCGCAGGTCCCTCCACCTGAGGAGCAGAAGCCGTCAGCTTGGTGGTGGGACACCAGGGGCACCTTCCGGACGGAGAGGCGAGAAAGATGCTAATTCTCCCTAATGTGCACAGGGAGTCCTGGCAGAGAGCATAGGAAACAGTTTGAAAGTGTGAAGACTGGAAAGGAAGGAGCAAAGTGCCTGTGTCTGGAGACCGAAGAAATGACGGTCAGAGCAGGGAAGGGATTTCAGGACGTTGCTCACACAAGCTCAATATAAAAAAAACCAAAGTCAATAGTAGGGGCGCCTGGCTGGCTCCGTCGGGGGCATGTGCAGCTCTTGATCTTGGGGACCGAGGGTTCCAGCCCCACGTTGGGTGTAGAGAGCGCTTAAAAATAGAATCTTAAAAAAAAATCAATAACGTTCCTCTACAGCAGCTTTCTGAGTTACAGGGAGGAAGGGCGGTGGGACTCCCGCCCCACCTCCCGTGATGGCAGCACAGGTATTAGGCACCAGCAGTACACAGACCAAGAGCTGGGCAAAACCTTTTGGGGAAAATGACCCACCTCCATGGAAAGACGTAATGGAGAGCGTTACTCTTTCACGTGAAGAAGAAACAGTATCAAAGAGAAGTCAGTTCTCTCCCGTTTGATGGTAAGTTCAGTGTAATTCCAATCAGGATCCACACGGGGTTTCCGGTCCTCTGGACGAGTTGGCAAAGAAGAATAAATGGTGTGAAAAAGAAAAGAAAAAGAAAAGAAAAGAAAAAAAAGAAAGAAAGAAGAGAAAAGAAAAGAAAAGCCAAGTTTGAGAAACAACGGGGCGGGGCACCTGGCCGGCTCAGTCGGTAAAGCACTTTACTCTTGGTCCCAGGGTCTGAGTTCAAGCCCCCCGTTGGGCGTGGAGCCTACTTACAAAAATAGTAATAAAATAAAGTTTTTTAAAAAAAGGAAAGGAGATGAACCCTATCAGACACCAAACCTTCTGACAAAATTATATAATGATGCAGAGCGGTACTCGTGCAGACTGACAAGCAAGTCAGCACTGGAGCGGGGAGGGGCTTAGAGTCCCGTGAAATCAGGAGCGGCTGAGGCCAGGCCGGCGGGAGGGAGTTGTACCCACTAAGGGGGACCTGCAAACTAGGTTTTCCACGTGAGGAGATGGCCTGCTGGCAAGGAAAACGGGAGGGCGTTCTGGGGACCTCGGAGGACGCCTGTCGTTGGGGGGGGGGGGCC
>PJEM01014786.1:12837-33343 GCA_004023845.1 Helogale parvula | reverse complement strand
CTGGAGCTGAGAGAGCAAGGTAGAGAATATCAGGAGTTGAGAGAAATGATGGAGATCTGGCAGAAGCTGATAGCTTAGAACCTTGGAAGTCCTAAAATGGAATTTGTTTCTTACACTGAATGTGATGGGGAGCCATTGAGTGTTTTCAGTATAGGCAGGACATGATTTCCCTCATATTTTAAAAGGAACACTCTTGCATCTTTCGGGAGTCATTCGTTTTGCCTTCAAGGATGAAGAAAAGTAGGTCATATGCATCAGGAAAGATAATAGAAATATAGGAATAAATTTTCAAGTAGAAAACTTGAATGAGAATAATGATGACATATCCCATGAATGATGTAGCATTTTATTTAAAAATGTTGCAAGATTAATCTGTTTCCCATTTGATAATAAATTTAAATCCCCTTATTACACATTATTTTCAAATTCAAATGAAAATCATTAATACTCAAATTTGAAAATTATTATTTTTAGCATGTTTATTTATTTTTTCTTTTATAGTTTATTGTCAAGTTGGTTTATATGTAACTCCCAGTGCTCATCCTGTCAAGTGCCCTCCTCCATGCCCATCACCTCCCTGATCCTCTTCTCCCCCATCAACCTTCAGTTTGTTCTCAGGATTCAAGTGTCTCTCATGGTTTGCCTCCCTCCCTCTCCCCAACTATATTTTCCCCCTTTCCTTCCCCCATGGTCCTCTGTTAATTCTCTCCTGATCCACATATGGGTGAGAACATATGGTATCTTTCCTTTTCTGCCTGACTCCTTTCACTTAATATGATGTTCTCTAGTTCCATCCACGTTGCTATGAATGGTCAGATTTCATTCTTTCTCACTGCCATGTAGTGTTTTATTATATATAAAACCCACATCTTATTGATCCTTTCATCAGTTCATGGACATTTAGGCTCTTTACATAATTTGGCAATTGTTGAAAGTGCTGCTATGAACATTGTGGGTATAAGTGCCCCAATGTATCAGCACTTCTGTACACCTTGGGTGTATCCCTAGCAGTGCTATTGGTGGGTCATAGGGGAATACTGTTGTTAATTTTTTGAGGAACCTCCACACTATCTTCCAGAGAGACTGTACCAGTTTACATTCCGACCAAGAGTGTAAGAGAGTGACCGTTTCTCCACATCCTCGCCAGCATCTATAGTCTCCTGATTTGTACATTTTCGCCACTCTGACTGGTGTGAGGTGGTATCTCAGTGTTGTTTTGATTTGTATTTCCCTGATGATGAGTGATGCTGAGCATCATTTCATGTGTCTCTTGGTCATCTGGATGTCCTCATGGAGAAGGGTCTATTCACGTCTTTTGCCCATTTCATCACTGGATTATTTGTTTTTCAGGTGTGGAGTTTTGTGAGTTCCTTATAGAAATTGGATACTAGCACTTTATTCAATAGATCATTTGCAACTATCTTTTCCCATTCTGTCTGATACCTATTAGTTTTACTGACTGTTTCCTTTCCTGTGCATAAGCTTTTTATCTTGATGAGGTCCCAATAGTTCATTTTGGTTCTTGATTCCCTTGCCTTTGTCGATTAGGAAATTGTGTTGAGTAGGAAATTACTGCAGTTAAGGTCAAGAAGCCTGGTTCCTGCTTTCTCCTCTAGGGTATTGATGGTTTCCTGTCTCACATTCAGGTCCTTCAGCCATTGAGTTTACTTTTGTGTATGGTGTAAGAAAGTGGTCTAGTTTCATTCTTCTGCAGGTTGCTGTACAGTTCTCCCAGCACCATCTGTTAAAGAAGCTGTCTTTATTCCATTGGATACTCTTTCCTGCTTTGTCAAAGACTAATGGGCCATACATTTGTGGGTTCAGTCTGGGCTCTCTATTCTATTCCATTGGCCTATGTGACTGCTTTTGTGCCTATACCATACTGTCTTGATAATAACAGCTTTGTAGTAGAGGCTAAAGTCTGGGATTGTGATGCCTCCCGTTTTGGTTTTCTTCTCAATATTACTTTGGTTATTTGGGGGTCTTTTGTAGTTCCATACGAATTTTAGGATAGCTTGTTCTAGCTTTGAGAAGAATGCTGGTGCAATTTTGATGGGGATTGCATTGAATGTGTAGATCGCTTTGGGTAGTAATGACATTTTCACAATGTTTATTCTTCCGATCCATGAGCATGGAATGTTTTTCCATTTCTTGGTGTCTTCTTCAATTTCTTTCACAAATGTTCTATGGTTTTCATCAGACGATCTTTTATATCTTTCATTAGGTTTATGGGTTATGTCAAATGCTTTTTCTGCATTTCATGTTTTTTTGTACAATTGTGAATGGGATCAGTTTCTTGATTTATCTTTCTGTTGCTTTATTATTTGTGTTTAAAAACGCAACTGATTTCTGTATGTTGATTTTGTACCCTGTAACTTTGCTGATTTCATGAATCAGTTCCAGTAGGCTACCGGTGGTGTCTGATGGATCTTCCATGTAGAGTATCATATCACCTGTGTGCAGTGAAAGTTTGACTTCTTTTTTGCTGATTATGATGCTTTTTATTTCCTTTTGTTCACTGATTGCTGATACCAGGACTTCCAGCACTATGTTAAACAACAGTGGTGAGAGTGGACATCCTTGTCGTGTCCCTGATTTCAGGGGGAAACCTTTCCGTTTTTCACCATTGAGGATGATATTAGCTGTGTGGGCTTTTTAAAAATAGGTTTTATGATGTTTAAGTAAGTTCCTTCTATCCTGACTTTCTTGAGGGGTTTTATTAAGAAAGGATGCTGTGATTTGTCAAATGCTTTTTCTGCATCTATCGACAGGATCATATGTTTTCTTTTATGTTCATGTGATGTATCACATTGATTAATTTACGAATATTGAAGCAGCCCCGTAACCCTGCAATGAATCCAACTCGATCATGGTGGATAATTCTTTTTATATGTTATTGAATTCGATTTGCTAGTATCTTGTTGAGTATTTCTGCTTCTGTATTCATCAAGGATATTGACCCATATTTCTCTTTTTTTTTGCTGGGACTCTATCCAGTTAGGGAATTCAAGTGATGCTGGTTTTGTATAATGAGTCCATAAGATTTCCTTCCATTTGTATTTTTTGGAATAGCTTGAGAATAGCAGAGGGTATTAACTCTGCTTTCAATGTCTGGTAGAATTCCCCAGGGAAGCCCTCTGGCCTAGAGCTCCTATTTTTGGGGAGGTTTTTAAATAACTGTATCAATTTCTTCATTGGTTATGGGTCTGTTCATATTTTCTATCTCTTCCTGTTTAAATATTGGTAGTGCATGTGTGTTAAGGAATTTGTCCATTTCTTCTAGGCTGTCCAGTTTGTTGGCATATCATTTTTCATAGTGCTCCCTGATAAATGCTTTTATTTCTGAGGTATTGTTTATAATAGATCCATTTTCATTCATAATCTTCTCTATTTGTGTACTGTCTCTTCTTTTTGAGAAACCTGGCTATAGGTTTATCAATTTTATTTATTTTTTCCAAAAAACCAACTCTTGGTTTCATTGATCCATTCAACTATTTTTTTTTGATTCGATATTAATTTTTTCCCTGATCTTTATTATTTCTCTTCTTCTGCTGGGTTTGGGGTGCTCTTGCTGCTCCTCTTCTAGTTCCTTTATGTGCTCTGTGAGATTTTGTATTTGCACTTCTTCTAGATTCTTGAAATAGGCCTGGATTGCAATATAGTTTCCTCTTAGGACTGCCTTTGCTGCTTCTCAAAAAGTTTGGATTGTTGTATTTTCATTTGATTCCATATATTTTTAAATTTCTTCTCTAATTACCTGATTGTCCCATTCGTTCTTTAGTAGGGTGGTCTTTTACCTTTATGTTTTTTGGGGTTTTCCAGACTTTTTCCTGTGGTTGATTTCAAGTTTCAGAGCATTGTGATCTGAAAGTGTGCATGGTATTATTTCAATTCTTATATATGTATTGAAGGCTGCTTTATGACCCAGTATGTGGTCTATCTTGCAGAATATACCATGTGCACTCCAGAAGAAAGTGAATACCATAGCCTTAGGGTGTAGAGTTCTATATATATCTGTCAAATCCATCTATTCCAATGTGTCCTTCAGGTCCTTTGTTTCCCTAGTGATCTTCAGTCTAGTAGTTCTATCCATTGCTGTATGTAGAGTATTAAAATCCCCTACTATTTGCACATTCTTATCAATAAGATTTTTTGGTTTGTGATTAACTGTGCACCTGAATTTGGTGCACCCGAATTTGGTGTGTAGATGTTTATAACTGTTAGCTCTTCCTGATGGATTGACCCTGTAATTATTATATAATGCCCTTCTTCATTTCTTGTTCTGCTTTTACTTTAAAGTCCAGTTTGTTCAATTTAAGTTGTCTGAAGACAACTTCAGATTGAAAGTAAGGGGATGGAGAAATATCTATCATCCGACTGGAATTCAAAAGAATTTCTGTAGGGTTCATGATTGTAGTGGTGTCTCTGGTATCTTGTGTTCCTTGCAATATTTCCCTCATAGAGACTCACTTAGGATTTCTTGTAGGGCTGGTTTAGTGGTGATGAATTTCTTAAAGTTTTGTTTCTTTGTGAACACCTTTACCTCTCCTTCTATTTTGATTGACAGGCTCACTGGGTAAAGGATTCTTGGCTGCATATTTTTCCTGTTCATCACGTTGAATGTTTCCTGCCATTCTTTCTGGCCTGCCATGTTTCTGTAGGTCTGTAACTACTTCGATAGGTTTACCATTGTATGTTAGGGCCCTTTTATCCCTAGCTACTTTCTGAAGTCTCTCTATCCTTATATTTTGCCAGTTTCTATATGGTATGCATACCAAAAGGTCAATTCAAGTTACGTCTGAGGTGAGTTCTCTGTGCCTCTTGGATTTCAATGTCTGTTTCCTTCCCCAGGTTTGAGAAATTCTTGGCTATAATTTGATCAAGTACCCCTTCAGTGCCTTTCTCTCTTTCTTCTTCTTCAGAAATCCCTATAATATGGATATTGTTCCGTTTGATTGTATGACTCAGTTCTTGAATTCTCCTTTTTTGCCCCTGGATCAATTTATCTCTCTTTTTCTCAGCTTCCTCTTTTTCTATAATTGTATCTTCTTTTTTAAAAATTTTTAATGTTTTATTTATTTTTTAGTGGGACAGAGACAGTGTGAGCAGGAGAGGATCAGAGAGAGAGGGAGACACAGAATCTCAAGACAGGGTCCAGGCTCTGAGATAGCTGTCAGCACAGAGCCTGATGCGGGGCTCATACCCATGAACTACGAGTTCATGCCCTGAGCTGAAGTTGGATGCTTAACTGACTGAGCCACCCATGTGCCCCTATAATTGTTTCTTTTAATTCACCTCTTCTCCTCTCTGCTTCTTCAATCAATGCAGTGGCTGCCTCCATTTTATTATGTACCTTATTTATAGCATTTTTTAAATTCTCACAACTATTTTGAATTTCCATAGTCTTTGTAGCAGTCGCTTCTCTGATGTCTTCCATGCCTTTTTCAAGCACAGCATAGTTTTATGACAATTATTCTAAATTCTTAGTCAGTTATGTTGCTTTTACCTGTTTTGAGCAGTTCTGTAGCTGTGACTTCTTCCTGAAATTTCTTTAGAGGGAAGTTTTTCCATTTCCTCATTGGCTAGCTTTCTGACTCTTGAAGTTTTAAAAGGTTGTTATGCACTCTGCCCCTGTGAGTATTGCTCTATTAAAGGAGGCTCATGGACTATCCAGGGCCTCTCTGTTCAGGAGGTGTTCCTTTAATGGTGACCCTTCATCTCTCTTGTTGTGCCTTTGGTTATTTTATTTCCCTACTGGTATTGATATTTGGAACTCTCCTCCATCTGTACTTTGGCTCGTTTCTTGAGGTAGCCCTGAAAAGGAAAACAGACAGACAAAAAGCAGGGAACAAAAGCTCATAACCTCACAGACAAGTAAAACAAGCAAACCAGAAGGGGAAAAAGAGGGGGAGGGACAAAAACAACAAAAGACAAAAGACATTCTAAAATCATAAAACCAGAAATCCCAGCTACAAAGAAAGAGCAGGGTGGAGGCAGTGCAAATGGAAGAGCACATAGAAAGAGAGAAGTGACAAGAGTGGGGAGGAAGTGATATTGAACATTGACCAGGCAGGCAGACTAAAAAGCTTAATTCAGAAAGAGAAAGAGAATATGGTAGGATGTGAGGAGGGAAAAAAACGAAGATAATGTTACTCAAAGAAACTGTATAGTCTGATTATTCCAGAAAGAGAGAGAGAGGAAGATAGTGATGGAGGTGTAGAATATGCATCAAGAGAATAGATTAAATGTGACTGTTGAAACAAACCAATGACCGGGGTGCCAGTCTAGAGGAGGAAAGAGATAAGAGTGAGATAAGGGGAAATATATCTGAATAGCAAGAATTGATCTAGAGTTAATCATGGCAACGCATCAATGTTGGTCTTACCTGGGCTTCAGGGGGGGAAAAAAGGGCAGCTCTCCAGTGCGGATGGGCGTGGTTTGGTGTAGGCAATCTCACTTCCACTGCAGGTCATGTGGGCTACTCCCTGAGGCCCTGCCTTGGTAGTTGTGGGGAGAAAAATGGTGGCACCCCAGTCCTTTCTCAAACCAAGCATTGCAACTCACTCTTTTGGGTCTGATCTCCCTGTGCTGTGGGTGTAGCCAAGGAGGGCTCAGTTGTATTTCCCAAGCCTCGCCTCATTTACAGATCCTAGTTCTTGCATTTTAATAATACCGCCCAAAATGTACTCCTGCCCGCCAGGTATCTTCCTAGCCCAGGATTGAGTAGGGGGAGTAGGGGAGCAGTTTCTCCTGCAGCCACCTGGGATCTGGGCACATAGCCCAAGGTAAGCACCACAGCTAGAACAAAATCTCTCTCTGAAAGCCCTGCAGTTACAGATGGGATGATAAGATCCCTCTCTGTCCCAGACCGAGGTTTTTCTCTTCTCCAGAGACAGTTTATGGCAGTTTCAGCCTCTCTTTATCTTCCTCTCATCTCCCCCGGCTTTCCAGGGAGGGGGCTCCCTCCTCTCCAGGCCTCCATGTCCCGACCTGTTTTTACCTTCCCCAGTTCACAGTCACGCACCTATGAGACTCTTTTCTTGGTGGACTCTGTCTCTTTTCCTCCCAGACTCTTGTAGTTCAGTGTTCTATGGCTTCAATCCTTCCTGGTTTGAAAGATGTGGGCGGGCAAAAAAGTATAGAAATCTCTACTTCTCTGCCATCTTGCCCAATCCCTTATAACATTTTTAGAATGAAATGTAACAGAAGCTGTTTTTCCCCCATGGAAATGGGGTGAAGAGTTTAAGTCTGAAAATTTACAAATATGAAAAATTTGAAAATTTCATTCTATAAAGACATGAATGTTTCCAATTTACAAAATCATGCTATACAACGTGGGATAAAATATGGGTACAAATTTTGATAGTTAAAAATGAATGAATAAAAAATATGTACATTTAGAATGAAACAAACAGCCCATGGAGAATTTGGTGAATAATATTAATAAGCATTTCACAAAATAGGAGATCACAGGGCAATAAACATGAATTATTTTAATCTGCTTCCCATTATTTTTTTTCTTTTCTATAACATATGTCCTCCTAATATACTCTATAATTTACTTAGTTAACATGTTTTTCCCCCTTTCAGAATACAAGTTCTGTAATATATAATTTTCCTTCCTTTTTTGTTCACCGATGTAGCTCAAATGCTTAAAAAAGTATCTGGCATATATAGATGCTTAGTAACTATTTCTTGACTTTATGTGTTTTCCCAGTAATCAATGAAATGGAAATTAAGACTGTACACAATTTCACATGTATCAGTTTAGCAGTGTGTATCTAGTTTAAAAATATGTGTTGTCAACCAGATAAACAAGTGGAAGATCCTATACCATGTTGCTGGGAGTTCATTTGGAGATAAGTTTGCTATTATCTAGTATGTTTGAAGATGGCATGTTTAGAGCACTCTTTTACTTTGTTGGCAAACACTTGTTTCTGTACATTTTGCAAGCAAGGTTTGAATGTTTTGTTTGTCATTTTTCTTTGAAAGAGGTGTGACTAACAAACATATTTGTGAGATGGGATAGTATTTCTCTGTGTAGCAATGGGCAATTTTTTCCTCTAAAAAAGCATTAATGCTTGACTGAAATATAATAAATATTAATGTCTTTTTTAGAGGAAAAAAATAAAAGACATATTTACTGCTTATTATAAAATATTAGGTGATTTATACAGGTTTCCTTTCCTCTAATGCAGTCTACCACATACATATACATCAAGTGTCCATTTCTCATCATCCTGTGGTATGTGAGTCTCAGGAATTTAGAGTAAAATTGCTGATCCTCTGGCTATCATTCTTTACGTGAAAAGTTAATGGTCAATAAAGACAAATTGAGGAATTGGTTGCAGGATTAGTACCAGGAAGTAGAATCAAAGACAGAGGCTGAACTATGCATGGTTTCTTGATAATTAAATTCCTGGTGAGGCAGCTTGCTCCTCAATTTGTACATTATCCTAAGGCACATTCCATTGTAACAAATAATAAGCAGAAGTAACAAATAGTAAGCAGATGTTTTGGAACTTCTGGGTAAGCAGAAGTTTCTGTCTTCTTTTAGATAACAGTTACTCTACACATAGTAACACTGAGTTAAAGGAAGGAAATCACAAGAATCATAAGCAGAAACTGGAGAATCTTAGAACTCTTGCTAGTTGGCTTCAAAGATGAGGGGGCTGGACAAATAATGCTTAAAACTGAAGAATGTAAACAAGTGGGTTATCGTATGACTCAGCCCATCCTTCTTCATATGATCATACAAACCTTAGATACATTTGGAGATAATAGCAAGTAACTCAGTTACTTTCTGTTTGGTTGGTTGGCTTTCATAGTAGTTACTGTTTACGTAAGGGAGTTTTGACCCTCTTGGGAAGTTTTTCTAAGACAAATCCTGTGTATACCATAAATGAGTCTTCGAATAGTTCGTGGACTCTTACTAACCCAAGATTTTACTAATGACATTAACCAGTAAGAATGAGAAACTGAACCAAAGAAATGTAGAGGAATTCTTGGTCATCAGTCACACCTCCTCTGCAAAACTCCCCCGTCCTTATGTTGCAAATATGTGAGAAGATAAGAGAGAGAGACCCTAAGGTATGGTGAATTTCTCAAATAAGCTCCTTGCTGTGTGAGCCAAGTCTGCCTGAGGGCACATACCCACAATTCTGCTGAAAGTGAATGTAATTCTGGTTGCTGAATCAAGACATTGTCAAAGGCTAAAATAGATGACTAGATGACATTAGCAATTCAGGTTTTGCCACCTGACATAGAACATTGAATCCTTCAAAACCATGGGAAGTTTTCTTTCATGAGACACACGCAGCCACTATGCCATACAGAATTGGAAGTAAATATAGTTTTTCTAATGCTTATAGAGCCACTCTCTCCTTCCATACCCTCTTAACCCTCTCTCTGCTTTAACTAAGACACAGCTACTGTAAGGGAAAAAATAATTAGAGATGAAGCTGAGGTCTCTCTGACCCCAGTGAGAATCAAAACCTATATTGATCCATCTGAATAGGCTGTAAAGTACTGATGAGAGAAGAGAATCAAACCTGTATAGCTTTCTTGAATATAGACACCCAAGCCACTTATTCTATAGGACCCATGTAATGAAACAGCATCCAGAATCAAAGTAAAGGTTTTTGCCATGTTCAGAGTAACGAAAACTCAAGTATAACATTGTGAATGAAACCTGTGGGGCTAATTTTGTGCAATCTTGGTGTGACCTCTTCATTTGAATATATAGTAAAAGCAGATATTTGTATTTCCATGTCCCATAAGTGCTAGATGACATTCAGTCACATGTAGGGAAGTGTTAGTGGAAAACCTAAATAGCTCTCCCACCAGCCTTTCTGCCTCATCATGAATGGTTTAACACAAAGAGTATAGAAACCCAGAAGGAAATAAGAAAATCACAAGCCTCATTAAATACCTAAAGGAAGGATAAGTTGTAAGAGATCCAAGATCTCTATAGAAGAGCCATGTATGTCCAGTGTAAAAGTCTTTTTTCTTCCAGTGTAAAAGTCTTAAGAAGAGCTGAATGCTTATAGTGCATTACTGTTAAATAAATAAATTCAATTGATTCTCCTATAATTTCAACAGTTGCAGACAATGTGACTCTAGCTGAATCCATTACACACACATAATCACACATTATACACTGTTTTATTATTTTTTGTAATAGTTTATTGTCAAATTGGTTTCCATATAGCACCCAGTGCTTCTCCCCAAAGTGCCCCCCACCATGATTATCACCCTCCCCTTTCAGTCCATGGTTTGTCTTCAGTATTCAGTAATCTCCCTTGATCTGTGTCCCCCACTCTTCCCCGCTCTCTTTCCCCCTTCCTCTCCCCATGGTCCCCTGCCAGGTCTCTCCTGTTAGACCTATGAATGAAAACATATGGTATCTATCCTTCTCTGCCTGACTTATCATACACTGTTTTAAACGTAGAAACCATTTCCCCCCAAACTACTGGCACCTGAGAATCAAGAACTGTTTGCATGTATGTGACAAAGCCTCTGATATGTTTTGTATTATTCCTTCAAGGTTACCCAAACTTCATTGCCATTTGTGAAAGTTGGATAAGTCAAAATTTAATGCTAATGTTTGCACACTCTGATTTCCAAAACTTTTACTATATACATTGTATACAGGTTGCAAAAATCAGGTTTGGTCTCAGAAGTATTGGATGTGAAATTATCACACATCCTCTAAGAAAAGTTTCTGAAAACCTCCAACAAAGTACAGAAGTCAGCTTGCCAAGGTATGTTGCTTGGGAATGTGTAGGCAGATCACAGTACTGAATCCTCAGTATACAGGATTAAAGAATCCTGTTAAATCCAATTAAAGAAAAAATTTGTTATCTTTTCAGCTCTTCACCACTGCAAAAGAGGACTGGCACCAAGCTGAATCTTTTGGATATTGGATTTGGATTCCTTGAAATTCTTTTTTTTAATGTTTATTTTTTTAATTTAATTTGAGAGAGAGAAAGCGAGACAGAGAGAGCAAGAGAGAGGCAGAGATGGAGGGAGAGATAGAGAATCCCAAGCACGCTCCACAGCACCGAGCCTGACATGGGGCTCGATCTCACGAACTATGAGATTATTGACCTGAGCCAAAACCAACCAGCAGTTGGTAACTTAACCAACTGAGCCACCCAGATACCCCATAATTGCTTGGAATTCTATGTTGTCCTTTATATCAGTTAATCCACAAATTAGCATGTTTTGAGTAGGGCCCAAAACAACATTCTGCTGTGGAAAGTGTCTAGCAAGCCATCTCACTCTTTTTACTTTATGACCCTACATTAATAATGACCACTTTGAACTCTAAGTCTCTACAACTGATGATTTTATAATTGGAGTCTCTGGCAAATGGAAGCAGTCTCTGCCTGGAAGTGTGCCTTGGGATTTTGGATTCAGATTCATATTGACATGAGTATTAGATAGATCTCTTTTGAAAAGCAGTTATTACAACAGACACGAGAAACGATGCTCAACGTCACTTATCATCAGGGAAATACAAATCAAAACAACACTGAGATACCACCTCATGTTGGTCAGAGTGGCGAAAATGTACAAATCAGGAGACTATAGATGCTGGCGAGGATGTGGAGAAACGGGCACCTCTTACACTGTTGGCGAGAATATAAACTGGTGCAACCCCTCTGGAAAACAGTGTGGAGACTTCTCAAAAAATTAACCATAGAACTCCCCTATGGACCCAGCAATAGCACTGCTAGGAATTTATCCAAGTGATACAGGAATGCTGATGCATAGGGGCATATGTACCCCAATGTTCATAGCAGCACTTTCAACAATAGCCAAATTATGGAAAGAGACTAAATGTCCATCAACTGACAAATGGATCAAGAATACGTGGTTTATATGTACAATGGAATACTACATGGCAATGAGAAAGAATGAAATCTGACCATTTGTAAAAATGTGGATGGAACTTGAGGGTTTTATGCTAAGAGAAATAAGTCAGGCAGAGAAAGGCAGATACCATATGTTTTCATTCATATGTGGAACAGGAGAAATTTAACAGAGGACCATAGGGGAGGGGAAGGTAAAAAACAGTTAAGGAGAGTGAGGGAGGCAAACCACAAGAGATTCTTAAATACTGAGAACAAACTGAGGGTTGATGCGGGGTTGGGGAGAGGCGAAAATGGGTAATGGGCATGGAGGAAGCCACTTGTTGGGATGAGCACTGGGTGTTATATGGAAACCAATCTGACAATAAACTATATTTAAAAAATAAATAATAAATAATAAAAAAAGCAGCTATTAGTTTGCTACTGGGGTCTTTTCCAAACTGAACACCTAACCATGGAGGCTTTATGTCTCTTTAGCCTGATGTTTCATTTTGTGATGGCCAATTCTAACTTAACACGTATAATGGTGGGAAAAGTTCAACATTCCTTGTTTGTTAACGGTAAATTATATATTTAAAATATTACCTGGCTTTACCCTAGTGGTATATAGGCTTTACATGAAAAAAAAAAAAGGGCAATGTCCTTCTATTAAGCACCTTGCCACCTAAATTAAACTTCTGGTTAAATGAGACCTTGACTGGTTTAGAGGTTCAACTAAATACCTGAGTTCACTAATGGTTTGTATAAAATGAACTTTGATGGTGTTCACTGTGCTGCTGCATATGTTCAATCTCACCGCCAGTTTAGCAGAATTGAAGGCAGATTGCAGTCACTCTCCTTAGTGGCCAGAACACAAGGCCTTTTCATAGGTTTGTGTAACACTTCCCTAGATGAAGTTTGTCATATGTTTAGTGAATATGGCATATTGACAATAGCCTAGTTGTTTGATCTACCACATGAATAAACTAAAGATTGCAGACTAAACACTCCTCTCTATGAGGCTTCAAACTGTGGAAATAAAGGAGTAACATCACAAAGATACTGACATAGATTGTCCCCAATTTCACTTGTCCTCACAAGAACAGCTAACAGCTATTTATGAAAAAGACACCACTGAAAAATTGTAGAGCATTGAGTGAAGCTGAAGCACTCCCTGCACTACAAAGACCAAGAGAGTCACATTAGAAGATTAAGAGAAGTGTCTGCACGCTACCTGTATTGTCCTTCCCCTAAACCGGCACAGCACAACACTGAGAAATCTCCTTGGAATCTAGATTTTCTCCAATGGGAAAATATCCCCAGGGGTAGATATTTAGCTTCCCTAGGATTTTGGGTCACTCCTTGGGAGTCCCCCCTCTGGCCTTGTCTCATAGTCACATGGAAAAATGTGTGGTCCTTAACCACTATATATCTGGTGGAAAAGGGAGGAAAAGGGAGGAAGGATTTGCAGCAACCACTGCATATCTTGGCAGACTAAGTTCATACCTGAAACAAATATGTAGTACTCCCAACCAGCAGTTTTTCTCATCTGTGGTAAAATGACAGTGAAACAGTCTGAAAAGGATACTTGGCAAAAAAAACCTGACACCACCAGAATAAACTAATGAAGCTCTAATAACTAACATAAATAAGTGGAGATTAATAAACTGTCACACCAAAAAATTCAGAATAAACGTCTTAAAGGTTAGTCGATGGCAACAATACAGGCACACGACTAAATAACATTAAGAAAATATGAACAAAACAAGTTCAGCAAGAAATAGACATTATTAAAATATACATTCTAGAACTGAAAAATACAATGACAAAACTGAAAATTTTAATAAAGAGCTTCAAAGCAATCTCAAACATGCAGAAGAAAGAATCACTGACTTACAAGACAGAACATTTGAAATTATTCAGTCAGAGGAGCAAAGACACAAGAGTAAAAAAGCCTACAGGGTTTATAGGATACCATCAAAAGAAACAATATTTGCATTATGGAATTTCCAGAAGGAGGGAAAAAAAAGAGAAAGAGATAGAAATAATGTTCAAAGCAATAATGGCTGGAGACTGCCAAAAACCTGGGAAGAAAAAAGGACATCTTGATTCTTGAAGCCAAAAAGATCTCAAATAGTTTTCACCTACATAGGGATACACTGAGAAACATAATTAAATTGTCAAAAGTGAAAGACAAAGAAAAATTTTGAAAGAAGCAAGAGAGATAAGTTACATATGAGGGCACTTCTATAAGATTATAGGCAGATTTCTCAACAGGAATGTTTCAGGCCAGGAGAGAATGAAATAATATATTCAATATTAGCAGAGGGATAGTCAACTGAAAACTCTATACTCAGAAAAAGCTGTCCTTCCGGAATGGAAAAGAAATAAAGATGTTCCTAAACAGACGTAAGCTGAGGAAGTTCATCACCGCTAGATCTGCCCTAAAAGAAATGCTAAAGTTAGTTATTTGAGTGGAATTAAAAGAATGCTTATTAACATTGTAAAAAACATAAGAAGGTCATGATAAAAGTTAATGGTAATGGTAAATGTATAGCCAAAGTTAGAGTCTATAATATGGTAGTGATGCTATGTAATTTACTTATAATTCTAGTTTGAAAGTTAAACATAGTAAAAGTAACCACAACTACAACAATGTGTTATTGAGTACACAATATAAAAATATGTAAACTTTACATCAATAACCCAAAATATGTAAGCAAGTAAAAGTGTTAAAATTTAATAGTGCTATCAAAATTAAATTATTATGAATTTAAAATAGGCTGGTATAATTTTAATGTATTTTATGTAAGCCTTATGGTAACTGCAAGGGAGAAAATCTATAGTAAATACACAAAATAACATGATAAGAAATTAAAACATACTGACAGGAGTGTGCCTGGGTGACTCAGCTTATTGGGTGTCCAACTTCGGCTCAGGTCATGATCTCATAGTTTGTGAGTTCAAGCCCCACGTCCGGCTCTGTGCTGACAGCTCAGAGCCTGGAGTCTGTTTTGGATTCCCTCTCTCTCTGCCCCTCCCCTGCTTGCACACTGTCTCTTTGTCAAAAAATAAACATTAAAAATATTTCTAAAAAAACATACTGACACCAAAAGTCTTCAAATGGGGAAAAAAAAAAGAAGAACCAAGGAGCAATGGAAATACAAAACACCAGAAAACAATTCACAAAATGGTAATACTAAGTCATTACCTTTCGATTATTATTTTCAAGGATAATTAACAGTGTTATATTATTTTCAGGTATGCAATATAATGATTCAACAATTCCATACACTTCTCAGTGCTCATCAAGATAAGTGTATTCTTAATGCCATTTATCTATTTCACCCATTCCCCACCCACCTCCACTCTGAAACCACCAGTTTTCTGTCTGTATTTGTCTGTTTTCGTTTGTCTGTTTTTCTTAATTTCCTGAGTTCCACATATAATTTCACATGATTATATGGTATTTTAATTTTTCTGAGTGACTTATTTCGCTTAGTATAAGACCCTCTAGGTCCATACATGTTATTGCAAATTGCAAGATTCCATTCATTGTTGTGGCTGAGTAATATTCTATTATGTGTATACCATATCTTCTTTATCCATTCATCTATCAATGGAAACCTCGATTGTATCCATATCTTGGCTATTGTAAATAATGCTGAAATAAACATAGGGAGGCATATAACTGTTTGAGTTGTTGCTTTTGTGGTTTTTTTGGGCAAATATCCAATAGTGGAATTACTCTATCATATGGTAATTCAACTTAAAAATTTTTGAGGAACCTATATACTGTTTTTCACAGAGACTATAACTGTTTGTATCCCCACCAAAAGTGCATGAGGGTTCCCTTTTCTCCACATCCTCAACACTTATTGTGTTATTTCTTTTGTTTTTCTTTTAAATTTTAGCCATTATGACAGGTATAAAATGATATATCATTGTGGTTTATATTCGCATTTCCCTAATTATTAGTGACATTGAGCATCTTTTCATGTGTTTATTATCTATCTGCATGTATTCTTTAGAAAAATGTGTATTTAAGTATTCTGCCCATTTTTAATGGATTTTTTTGGTGTTGAGTTCTATATGTTTTGATATATCATTGGTAAATATCTTCTCCCATTTATTAGGTTGCCTTTTCATTTTGTTGATGGTTCATTCACTGTGCAAATCTTTTAATTTTGGTGTAGTCCTAATAATTTTATTTTGCTTTTGTTACCCTTACCCAAGGAGACATATGTAGAAAACTATTTCTGCAGCCAATGTGAAATAAATGGCTGCCTATGTTTTCTTCTAGGATTTTTATGGTTTCAGGTCTCAAATTTAGGTCTTTAATCCATTTTGAGTTTATTTTTGTGTATGGTATATGAAAGTGGCCCAGTTTCATTATTTTGTCTGTAGTTGTCAAGTTTTCTCAAAACCATTTGTTGAAGAGACTATCTTTTTCCCATTGGATATTCTTGACTACTTTGTCATCGATTAATTGACCATGGGCTTATTTTTGAGTTTTCTATTCTGTTCCATTGATCTATGTGCATACTTTTGTACCAGTACTATACTGTTTTGATCACTACAGCTTTGTAGTATACCTTGAAATCTGGGATATTGATACCTCCAGCTTTATGCTTTCTTAATATTACTTTGGCTATTTGGGGTAGTTTGTGCTTCCACAAAGATTTTACAATTATTTGTTCGGGTTCTATGAAAAATGTTATTGACATTTTGATAGGATTTGCACTGAATCTATAGATCTCATTAGGTAATATGAATAACTTAACAATATTTGTTCTCCAAGTCAATGAGCATGGAATATCTTTTCATTTGTATCACTTTTAATTACTTTTATCAATGACTTATACTTTTCAGTGTGCAGGTCTTTTACTACCTTTATTAAGTTAATTCTTAAGTATTTTATTATTTTGGGCTGAATAATAAAATGATTATTCCTTAATTTTTCTTTCTGCTAGTTCATTATCAGTGTATAGAAATGTAGCCAATTTCTGTATATTAATTTCATCTTCTATGACTACTGAATTCATTTATTCTAGAAATTATTTTGTCAGTCTGTAGGCTCATATATGTAATATATATAGTATTATATTTACAGCAAATCGTAAAAATTTTACATCTTCCTTGACTATTTAGATGCTTTTATTTCTTGTTCTTGTCTGATTACTGCACTTAACACTTCCAGTTGACTGTGTTGAATAAATGTGGTGAGAATGAACATTCTTGTCATGTTTTTGATCTTAGAGGGAAAGCCCTCAGCTGTAGACTTTTCATATATTGTTTTTATTATGTTGATATGTTCCCCCTAAACCCATTTTTTTGAGAGCTCTGATCATAAATGAATATTTTACTTTGTGAAATGCTTTTCCTGCATCTGTTAAGATTATATGACTTTAATCCTTCTTTTGTTTATGTGGTATATCACCTTGACTGATTTGCAAATAATGAACTACCCTTACATTCCTGGAATAAATCCCTCTTGATTGTGGTGAGTGTATTTTTATGTATTGTTAGATTGTATTTCCTAATGTTTTGTTAAGGATTTTTGCAACTATGTTCATCAGATATATTGGCCTATACTATTTGTTTTTTTTGTTTGTTTGTAGTTTTTATCTAGTTTTTGAAAAAGTGTAATGCTGACCTAATAGAATGAATTTGGAAGCTTTCCTTCCTCTTTTATTTTTGGAATACTTCAAGAATAGTCATTAACTCTTCTTTAAACTTTTGGTAGAGTTCCCGTGTAAAGTCATCTGGCCATGGGCTTTTGTGTCTTGGAAGTTTTTGAATACTAATTTAATTTTATTGCTAGTAAACAATCTATTAAAATTTTCTATTTCTTCCTGCTTCAGTTTTGGAAGGTTGTATATTTCTAGGAATGTATTCATTTCTTCTAGGTTGTCTAGTTTGTCAGCATATAATTTTTCATGATATTCAGTTATAATCCTTTGTACGCCTATGGTATCAGTTATTATTTCTCCTACTATATGTATTGTTTTATTTATTTGAGTCTTCTCTTTTCTGTTTTTGATGAGTCTGGGAAAAGTTAAACAAATTTTGTTAATTTGTTAAAGAACCAGCTCCTGGTTCCATTGATCTTTATTCACTTTATTTATTTATTTATTCACTTTTTTATTTTCACTTTATTTCCTTTATTTTAGTTTCTATTTCATTTATTTTTTGCTCTGATATTTATTATTTCTTCCCATGTACTGGCTGTGGGCTTTGTTTGTACTCTTTCTAAATCCTATAGGTGTAAGGTTTGTTTTTTTATTTGAGATTTTTCTTTCGTCTTGAGGGAGGCCTATATTGCTATCATCTGCCCTCTTGGAACAAATTTTGCCACATCCCAAATATTTTGGAATTTTGTGTATTCATTTTCATTTGTCTCCATGTATTTCTTTGAATTTCTTGTGATTTCTGGGTTGATCCATTCAGTGTTTACTGGCATGTTATTTAGCCTCTGTGTGTTTATGTTCTTTCCAGATGTTTTCTTGTGATTGATTTCTAAGTTCATTCCTTTGTAGTTGGAAAAGATGTATGATATTATTTTAACCTTTTTATATTTGTTGAGACTTTTTTGTGGCCTAACATCTGATCAATTTTAGAGAATATTTCAATTGCACTTGAAAAAAATATGTAGTTTTCAGGTTTTGGATAGAATGTTTGGGATAGATCTGTTAGGTGCATTTGGGTCATTGTGTCATTCAGAGCCACTTTTTTCTTGGTGATCTTCTGTCTGAATGATCTATCCATTTATATGAGTTGTTAAATTCCCCTACTATTATTGTGTTATTTTCAATGAATTCCTTTATATTTGTTATTAATTGATTTATATATTTGGGTGCTTTCATGTTGGGAGTATATATATTTACATTTCTTAAAAGTTTAAGAGAACTGTCCTAACTGCTTGGATCCTTGACTTTAAAAATGAATTCAGGAGAAGGGGCCAACATGGTGGAGAAGTAGGGGGATCCAAAGTTCCCTAATCTCTCAAACAAAGCATTGTTGAAGCCAAGGGACTTTGAACTCCAAGAATCCAGGAGGCAAAGAGACAGAATTACTTCCAGGGACCCACAAGGACAACCTGACAGGTCATAGATGCATGATTCCAAACTGGGAGAGATAAAACGAACATAGGGGAGGAATCCCCTTCTGTGGAGAGAAAAAGGGGAAGAAAAAGAGAGGCTGGGGAAGCATAAGACTGTATTTGGACAAGAGAAAAACCACAGACAGGGAAGTACAAAGATCTATTCTCCATCTGAGGGGCTTTCTCTGGACTGGGGACGGCTGCCCTGATTGCACACCTGGGGAGGAGGGGAGCAATCCCAGGCTCAGTGGCTAGGTCAGCGGTGCAATCTGCAGTAGGAGAAAGCAAACCCCTGGAGGTGAAAAGAGGGTATATATCTGCTCAAGAGACAGTGAGGACCTGCTCCCACCAGCTAGAGACCCTATATTGGGCAGCACAGAGTGGCACTCCCCTAGTACCAGGGTACTTGGAGCAGAAAGTTGAATGCCAGCCAAGCACCAGGGAGGCACAGGAGTTGGCGAAGTGGGACAAACTGCCTCCTTTGCACCTGCAGCACATGGAGTACAGCTTGAACAGAGTGGTTTGGGACACCTGGTCCATGGAGGAGAGACTGGGGTGTCACCATTTTTCACCCCATCACCAACAAGGTGAGGCTTCAGGTAATGGACCATGGGCCTACAGTGGAGGCAGGGCCTGCCTACACCAAACCGTGCCTCTCCATGCCTGATAATTGCATATCTACTGGGATGGGATTAAAGCTGATGAACCAGACAGCCCCTCCTCCTTACCAGCGCTGCTGCATTGCCTGGTTTAAATCTCAGAAAACTCATATAGATGCATTCATCCTTCCTTTTCACCTTATTTGTTCCCTTCTCTAGTCTGGTTACTCTGGTTGTTGGTTTGTTTAAGCAGACATATTTAATCCATTCCCTTGATATATGTTCTACAACTCCTTTTTATTTTCTTTTCTCTCTCTCTGGATTAAACCATATATTTTATCGGTCTGGACAACTTTATTTTCTTTTTATTCCCCCCAAGTCCTTCATTATTTTCCTTTCTCTATATATGAGTTAAGCCATATAGTTTCTCTGTCTGCTGAATTTTTATTTTTTCTATTTACCTGCCCTGTCATTTTATTTATTTTTCTTTTCTTTTTTTAGTGTCAAGTTGGTTTCCATATAACAGCCAGTGCTCCTACCCACCAGTCCCCACCAGACCATCATGCCTTCCCCTCTCCCTCTCCCCCTTCAGCCCTCAGTTTGTTTCCACTATTCAAGAGTCTCTCATGATTTGCCTTCCTCACTCTCCCTGACAATTTTTGCCCCCTTCCCCTCCCCATGTTCCTCTGTTAAGTTTCTCCTGTTAGACCTATGAGTGAAAATATATGGTATTAGTCTTTCTCTGCCTGATTTCTTTCACTTAGCATGACACATTCAAAGACCATCCACATTACTACAAATAGCCAGATTTCATTCTTTCTCATTGCCAGGTAATATTCCATTGTATGGGTAAACCACCACTTCTTTTTTTTTTTTTTAATAGTTTATTGTCAAATTGGTTTCCATTTAACACCCAGTGCTTCTCCCCACAAGTGCCCCCCCCCCCCCCC